>CATIWF010113994.1:0-21444 GCA_949630135.1 Balakata baccata
GGTCGAACCGGCCGGGCCGATCCGGTTTTAATAACCATGGATAAAACAATAAATCAGAGCTTTACTTCATGTCTTTGTAAATTTTAATTCAAAACTGTCTTAAACCTAAACCACGGCAATAATAAATTCAAACGTTTCAAAAGCAAATAAATTTACAACATTGATCATGTCTACAAATAAATCGTGTGGTTTATTTGGGGTAAATTTCACCTATGGTTTTCTAATTATATAACTCGTAACAATTTGGAACCTAAAAAATTATTTGTAACACAAAAGTATCTCAATTATCTAACTGGTAATAACTCGGTACCTGAAAGATTATTTATAACACAAAGGTATCCCAATTATATAAATTGTAACAATTCAGTACTTTAAAAATTATTTGTAACATAAAAGTAGCTCAACTTTTATTTTGTAGCTAAATAGTACTTATATTTTCAACTATTATGGTTCATTTAACATTGTGTTTGGAAAAAACATTTTTTGGAAAAAAAATTGTATTTTTAAGTTTTTTGAGTGTTGAAAACTATTTTTGCTAAATACAGATAAATGTATATTTTTTTCAGAAGTATATTTGGAAAAAAAAAAGTCAATTAAATAAAAAAAAATTCAAAATCTACTTTTGGAATACTTAACAGCACTCTCAAACACCTCGTAGTCTTTTTAATAGAAGTATAGCATGAAATCTCTAGATAAATTTTAATAAAAATAAAATTAGTTGTAATATACAGTTAGTAAAATTGAAATTTATCTGATGTGAATATTACATCTAATTTTTTTTTATTAAAATTTATTTGATATGAATATTTTATATCACATTTATATTAGGGAGACTAATATTTAAATACAGAAGTACAATTTAGTTATAAAATAAAAGTTGAGATATTTTTATATTACAAATAATATTTCAAATACCAAATTGTTACGAATTAAATAATTAAAATATTTTTATATTATAAATAATATTTCAAATATCCAATCATTATAAATTATATAACAGTACAATGTTGGAAGGAATGGATCCGATTATTTACTGCCAACTAGTTCTGACCCTATGTCAGACTCTACCAAGTTATTTTCTAATCTTTTTTACTTTACGTTGACAGTTTTAGACTTTTAGTTGCTGATTTTTGTTTTTAGTGGAAGTTCTAAATTTTCTTTTTAATATATATATATATATATTAAAAAAAGGGCTAAATAATTGTGTTGATCTGGTGTTTTAACAATATTTAGACGGACGTTTTAGTACAAATAAATCAAATTCTCCAACATGTAAATAAACTTAAAAAATTTAAAGGCTGAGTAACGCCCTCAGTTCAAAATGTGTTACTAACAATGAAATTTATTGCTGAACAGCTGGTTTTAATAAAGAGAATAAAAGTTTATTGCAACAAACCCTCACTTATTTCCCAAAATTGGCTGCTGATCCTGTCGATACTATGGCACATAAAAACAACAAAAAGTGTAATAAAGAGATTATTTCATCCCAATTTGTTTAGTCATTGATTGGTAACATTTTTATCAAATATACCTTTTTAATTCATAAATTGTTATATTTAGAAGTGTGCGCCTACTTCACACACTATTTTTATTTGGAACTATTTATTTTGATTGGATCACAAATAATTTATAGATCAATTTAACTATAATCCATTAAATATACAAATTATTTTTTTTTTGAAGAAAAATATACATTTGTACAAATTAATTGTTATTTTTAAATATATTACAAGGGGGTTTAGAATTGTTATAGGGTGTAAAAATGTAAGTTTATAATTTTTTTTTTTGTTTAATTGATTGGATTTTAATATTTCATAAACTATTTTTCACAAATTTATTTTTTTAAAAATCTATTTATTTATTTCTTTATAAAATCAGTTTTCAAGAAATTCAAAAAAAATAAAGATAATTTTTTTAAAAAAAATTATTTTTTTCTACATGTCCAGTAAAAATTTCTATTTATATTTAAGTTGAAAAAACATAATTTTTATGAAGTATATATAATAGAAAGCATGGAAATTACAATAATAGATAACATCGACCCCACAACAAACTGTGGACTCATAAGCAACTGGCCTCATTTTTATCATACATTGCGTAACCTCTAATTTCTTGACGTTTGACACCCATTAAAAGCCTCTATATTCCTTTTCTTTACCCATATGAATAATATCATTTAGATACTTTTTAACTTTTCTCATACATCTAAATATTACTGATATAGTTAAATGTCTTAAGTTACAAGATTTACTCACATATAAATAGAACTATTTAAAATAATAATAATATATTTTTTTATTAAAAGATTAAGATTAAAATAATATATATTCATATTCATATTTATGATACGAATTAAGAACTTCCAAACTGTGAAATGATGAAAATTTTAGGTATATTTAGTTTATTATATTATTCGTAAATTAATATAATCATACAGTAATACATTATATATATTTAATTATTTTATTTACATTAATTAATATGTATAATAGTTAATGATATAGTGATAATTTTTTTTATAAAAAAAAATATTTTATTCTCTTAATGAATTTATCTTGCGTGAATCGTGCGATCCACCGTGAGTTAAAGCTTTTTTTGTTTCATTTTTATTACCCCATAACATGGCATACATAGATGATCATCAATAACATACATGTATATAAATTGTTACAAGAAGTTTATATTCCCAACAGAAAGCACCAAAATCAGACCACATCTAATAAGCTGATAAACTATCAACTAGTTCCTAAAAAATGTCTCCTCTCACGGCTTTTCTCCTACTTATAGCCACCGCCTCCGCAACCCAACTCCGGCCGGGATTTTACTCAGAGACGTGCCCAGAAGCCGAATTAATTGTCAGGAATGTGATGAAGATGGCTATGATTAGAGAAGCAAGAAGCGTTGCCTCAGTCATGCGATTTCAATTCCATGATTGCTTTGTCAATGTAAAAAGGAAAAAATTCAGATTATTTATATTTATTTCCATTGTTTTTTGATATGAAGATCTTTGATGTTTGTTGAATTTTGATTATGAATTGTTTGAATTTTGTTGAAAAGGGTTGTGATGCTTCTATGTTGCTTGATGATACACCAGCCATGTTAGGAGAAAAGCTTGCTCTTTCCAATATAAATTCCTTAAGGTCTTATGAAGTTATAGATGAAATTAAGGGAGAGCTTGAGAAAGTTTGTCCAGAAACTGTTTCTTGTGCAGATATAATTGTCATGGCTGCTAGAGATGCTGTTGCTCTGGTAATTCTCCTTCCTCTTCTTCTTCTGCTGCTGCTGCTGTTGTTTTCTCTTTTTATTTTTTAGAGCTTCTATTGATTTTAATGGAGAAGAAAAGTCCCATACCCAATAAGAAATGGTTATTGGGTATTGGCTAATCAAGTTTTGTTGCCGGATATTCTGCAATATGGGTCCTTGTTTGCCCAACTTTTGTCAACTTGCCAATTATCGAAACAATAAAGAAACCACGAACCACCAATATAATAATCTTTTTACTGAACTAGTGGATAATGAATTTACACTCAAATGGTTTTGATCATCAATGTTCAATTTTCAAATTTAGAAAATTAGTCCTAATTTTGAGAATCAAAGCTGCACTTACCAATTCTAATTTGTCTATAAGGTCATAGGCTTTATTTACTTGATTCCCTTTTCTTTTTACCTATAAAGACAATAATTGGTGTCCACATTTTAGCTTTGGATTTTTTGATTTTTTATAATATGAAATGTGTATTATTGTTATTATTATTATTATTATTGAAAATCAGAGTGGAGGACCCGATTGGGAGGTGAAGTTAGGGAGAGTCGATAGCTTAACATCAAGCCAAGAAGATTCAAACAACATCATGCCAAGTCCAAGAGCCAATGCAAGCTATCTAATAGACCTATTTGCAAAATTCAATCTTTCTGTGAAGGACCTTGTGGCCCTTTCAGGATCACATTCCATTGGCCAAGGTAGGTGTTTCTCTATTGTCTTCAGGCTCTACAACCAATCAGGAACAGGAAAACCTGACCCAACCATTGAGCCCAAATTCAGAGAGAAACTAGACAAGCTGTGCCCACTGGGTGGTGATGAAAATGTGACAGGAGACCTTGATTCTACCCCTACTGTGTTTGATAACGTATATTTCAAGGATTTGGTAGCAGGGAGAGGATTTCTGAATTCTGATCAAACACTTCATACATTAGCTAAAACAAGAGAATATGTGAATTTGTTCAGTAAAAATCAGTCAGCTTTCTTCAAGGCCTTTGTTCAAGGAATGATAAAGATGGGCGATTTGCAATCTGGAAGGCCTGGAGAAATCAGAACCAACTGCAGAGTGGTGAATAGCCGGCCTGTCAATGTATTATTGGAATCTTGAAGGGAATTACAGATTATTAGTTATTGATTGATTTTAATTAAAATCATAATATTTTTTTTTACTGATTACAAGTTCGGAGACGAGGGACAGTGGGATTCGAATATTGATTGCTTCAAAGACTTCAATAGTTTTCAACACTGGACCACATATTATTCTCAAAAACATAATATTTAGATAGACGCTAGAGATGTATCATACTTTGGGAGCAAAATCTTATCGGATAAAGCTATATAATCTCGAAGTGGGACTTTGCTATCAAATTAATTAATCTTTCCTTTGTGGATGCTTTTTGGTTGGAATCTTTGAAAATTTGAAGGAATGATGTCAAACGAACACATGTTCTTCTCTCTTTCTTTTTCTTTTTTTAACCAAGCTCACAACTTTTTATCCTATCCAAATCTCTACTTTGACTAAAAAAAAACCCGAAAATGCCCAATTCAGAAGAATATATGATCTGATTTTTTTATAATAAAATTTTATGATAGTAATAATATATATGCTAAAGTCGCGTAAATTAATTTAAGTATTTTGTTGATATATCGTGATTTAAAATTTTAAAATACATAAATAAGTAAATTATATATTTTTTTGGTATATTATGAGGTCTAATAAACCGTGGATTACATAATAGAAAATACACATTTTCCGTGCACTCATCTAAATTTCCACCAACAATATTAGTGTATGATGGCTAAGAAATTTAAAATCAAGATCTCTTCCAATTTTCACATGTGTAAATATCAATCAAATTATTTCTTAATTAAAAATATATTACATTTTAAGAGTTAAAAATTATAATTTGATGTTAATTTAATTTTAATTCGAGAATATCAATTATGCTACGATTTACCAATATTAGTAAATGGTAACTAGGAAATTTATACTTGAGACTTCCCCTAATTCTAACCAACTCTTGATTGAAAGTATATTGTAGTTCAAAAGTTAAAAGTTGTAAGTTGATATCAAATTAAAATTAAAATTTTTGTATTTATCCTTTCTTACCCGCTCAATTGACATGTGTAATTCCTTAAATTGGATACTATTTTTATTTATTTATATCTATAAATAAATTTATATATCATTTCAATTATAAATAGTTATATGTGTAAAACATTAACTACTTTGCCTATAATAAATTATAATTGAATCAATTTATTAATTTTTTCATATATGTAATATAAGTATTGTCCAATATACAATGGGAAAAAAATAAACTCGAAGTTGAATTTTTGTAAATAACCATATATAGTTTATATCTATAGTTATCTTTTCGCGTTGGATTGAATTTGGATTGTTATACTTTTCTTTTTTAAATCCGAAATTAATTTTTCGAATGAGGTTAAAAAATAATGGGTATTTTAATCAACTTTCGTTTGACTCTAAATTGTAATTCATTATGCTATAAATTAATTGAATGTTATTATAGGAATTTGAGGAATGCAACTAATACCTTTTTTACCATTCTTGAATACTTGTTTTATAATTAATTAGTCACATCTTTAAGTCTAATTCTTTAAATAAAGTAGTAAATTTTGTAAATTAAAATTTGAAGATGTGACCAATTATAAACAAGTGTCCAAGAAAGTGTTAGTAGCATTTTTAGGAAAATTTTCAGTCTTTTTTTTTTTTTTTTAAGTGGGTTACGTGCATTTGTTGATATATATCATTATCACTTAGAAAGTGGAACAGTGCATGGAAGTGGACACTAGGAATTACAAATAGAATTATGGTAGCAAAAAAAATACAATGGAGCAAATGCATAAATATGTGCAACCCATTATAGAGGAAGGTACCCATTATATTCTTCTATTTAAACTATGTGATAATGCAATAAATACAGAAGCAGTGTTTGAGTTGTGTGTGTGTGTGATATGTCGTATATTGAGAGGCAAAGAGATGACATATGGTAGGGGCACACTCATGAGAGCAACTTGGATGGAAGTTGCGCACTCTTCTTCTACCACTATAAGCAGCCAAAATTTTCAATCTTTTTAGAAAATTTCCCAATCTCCAGCCATTCAGAGTGAAGAAGAGATGGTGTGGTCCTTGCTTTCAACTAATATGGGAACAAAGAAAGTTGGCTTTTGCCTATGGTTCCTTGCCCACTAGGCAGGCCAGCATAGAATTACTTGCTTTCATTTTTTCTTTCTTGTTTTCAAGGATAGACTCTCAAGTGCTGATTGTTTGTTATTACAGTAAATTATAAATACACCCATAAGATTTGATTGAATATATTAGTTAGTTTTTTATTTTTGAAAATACAACTCTTAAATTTGGTTCTAATAACTAAAAATATCTTCTGTTACTTTTAAATTAAATATTTCATTAGTTAATTAAAATATTCTATTAGTCAACTTAACAAATATAAAAAATAGACTTATTTATTTTTTTTTGATAAATTTGACATTTTATTAATTTAAAAAATATAATATAAAAAAAAGTTATAAATTTTGGCATTAAGTAAATGACATTAAAAATTTTTTGGTATTATTTTTTTGCATTTTTTAAGACAAAAAAAATGACAAATTTGACATTTTATTTATATGTAATATAAAAAAATTAACGGTAGAATTATCTAGCATATTAAATCAAACTTGAAGAATTTTATGATATATATTAAAAATGGAGTGATCACTAATGTATTCAAATAAATTTAATGGAGATTACAGTAATATTGTTTGCCATTGCGGTTTTCAAGTGGGTATAACACGGAAATGCCATAGTAATAAAAAAAAAAATACTAATACATAAACAATAATGTCAATTATAACTGTTGAAATTTTGTTCATGTTGTCTGTACTAGTAAGTCCAACATCTATATCAGTAAATTCTGTCTTTTCATCAGCATGAATTTACTGAAAAAAATTTTAGTACTATATTCTAAAATTCAATTACAAAATATCCATAATAATTTGATACGAAACAAAATTCTAATACCAATTTTATACATATATAAAAATTTTGATACCATTTAATAATTTTACCATACACATTTCAATGATACAAATACATCCCACTTCAATAATACAAGATAATCCTCCACGTTACCCTTGCTCTTTTATATTCTTTAAAACAAATAAATTTAGGATCCAATTAATTAATGATTAAAATATTATTTATTTTTAAATTTCCAAGAGACTTGAACCGCTTTTTTTAACCAATTAATATTTTAAATTTTGCAATTGAAATATTATTTTATAAATAAATTCACGATATTTATCCTTTTATTTCTTTATTTATTTTTCCTCCTTTTCCTGCAAAGCCCTAAATTCATTTCCTATATATTTATATAATTAAAAATATGGCAAATTGTATAAAAAAAATTTCACTTTTATGTCAACAGTTTTATTTTTTAACTTTGAAATATAAATATTTTCAATTCCATATTAAATATAGCATCGAAGTGAATTTAATTTGGTTAGTAGTAACGCAACATATTTAGCTTAGCATTATATATATATATAATGTGTGTGTGGTATTTATTTTATAAATAATATGACATTTATTTTTTTTAAATAATGTGATATTAGTTTTAAAAAATACATAGATTTGTGCAAATCTCAACATCAAGGGCTCAAGATTTGTGTAGATATAAAATATATTTGCTTACAACTATTTGTATGTTAGCTAGGTCTATATAGACATAATTAGATCATTACAAATATATTTTTAATATGAGATACATAACTATATTAATGTAGACATATTTAAAAGAAAAAAAAGAAAAAAAAAAACTAAATGTTATATATATATACATATCAACAGTACAAAATGTAAAAAAAAAATAGGTTTGAATTGTCGCGTTACGTCACTAATAACCAAACTAAATCTCTTCCAATACTATATTTATATAAAATTGAAAATATATATATATTAAAGTAAAAAAATAAAGAATATAATTATTTTGACGTAAAAGTAAAAGTATAAGATTTTTTATGCAAATTGCTATTATAGATAAGTGTAAAATTAAAAATTGTCATACAATATAAATGCTTAGAATTAGAGAAGTGATCTTAAAACGACCAAATTATCTCTAATAATGCCATATTGGCAGTGAGTTCTTCAATTTTTTTATTTTTAAAATAATAAATTTTCTAAATATTAAAAGCTATTATATAGGAATATTTGGAATTGCTGGATTATAAAAGTAGATTTTAATTTTTTTTATTTAATTGATTAATTTTTTATAAACTTTTTTTTTTTCAAACCTCAAAACCGGAAAATTTTTAAAATTTAGAATTGCTGTTAAGAGTCATAAAAATTTATTATTTTAAAAAATTTTATATTTTCAATTATTTTTAAGTTTTAAAAACTATTTTTAGTAGAAGCAGATAAATAGATATTTAAAAAAAACAGTCTATTTAACCGATTACTAAACCGGACAATTTATAAATAAAAAATTTTTATAACATACGGATATTTGATATTACTGTTAAGGGTTATAAAAGTAGATTTTTAATTTTTTTATTTAATTGACTAATTTTTTTAATTTTTAATAAATTGTTTTTTTCAAGCCTCAAAACCGAACAATTTTTAAAATTTGATATTGCTATTAAGAGTTATAAAAATTCATTATTTTAAAAAATAATAATCTTCAGTCATTTTTTATAAATAAAATTTTTTTAAAAAATCTTAACATCAATCCCAAATTAGTCAATTAAATAAATTCAAAATTTTTTATCACCCTTAAAAAAATGACATCACTGACAACCTTAGCACGAGAAAATCAATTACAAGAATTCAACAATGTTCTATAGACCCATAACTCAGTAAGCCCAAAATTCTGAAGGTTGGTGACTAGAACGATTGTCTTGTATCTTATACAAAGAGGATGGAAAGTCCTCCTTTATTGTACCCGACGTGGGATAACTTGATGCGGGAAAAGCTTTTAGTTGCTATACAACCAATCACATTCCACCATCTGGACACTTTGAAGTTCATATTTTATCAATTTCAAATGTTGATTTCATCGGTCCGGTCAAATTAATTTAATATAAACAAAAAATATTAATCTAAATATATAAACTTACATTTAACCTTTTATATTTTATTATTAATAATATTATTAAATATATATAAATTATTTTTATTTTTTATAAAAAAATATTTTAGTTTAGAATTAATGAATTATATATATATATAAATAATGGAGAATAAATCAAAATTTATATTTAGACATATATAAATTATTTTACAAAGATATATTCTCAATAGTGTAATTTAATTGTAAATTACAATTAAAGAATTTTAGACATTATTATAATAACTTGAACATATAATTGTGTATGAATTATGTTTAGTATAAGTTATTTTATATTTATTATATATAATATATGTTAGATATTATTTTTTAAAAAAAATTTACATAGATCGGTTTGATTCCGGTTCAACCGGTTAAATCTTAAATTGTTGTCTTTTCGGGTCTTTAACCAGGCCGGTTTTTATAATTTTGGAATTTCAAAAGGGAATTATACAAAAATGGAAAAAAATTGATAAATATTTACAAAAATACAGCCTTTCAAAATTTTTTTCAAAAATATCACCTACACAAATTTTTTTTTCAAAAATACAGAAAATCAAGATTTATATGAGGTTTATCTAAGGTTTACCGCAAATTTAATAAAAATTGAAGTTACAAAAGTTTTATTAAAAATTTACTTAAAATTTATTCAAATTATATCCAAGATTTACCCAATATTTATTAGAAAATTAATTAAAGTTGAAATTACACAATATTTATTCAATATTTATTAAACTTTACCAAAAAAATTACTCAAATTTTGTCTAAAATTTACCCAAAGGTTTACTACAAAATTAATGAAAAATTGAATTTACAAAAAGTTTATCAAAAATTTATTCAATATTCAGTTAAATTATATCAAATATTTATAAGAAAATTATAAAAGTTAAAATTACACAAGGTTTATCAAAATATTTACTTAACATATTTACTCAACTTATACCCAATGTTTATAAGAAAATTAATGAAAGTTGAAGTTACATAAGATTTACTTAAGATTTACCCAATATTTACTCAATATTTACCCAAAAATTATCCAAAATTTACCCGACATTTATCCAACATTTACCAAAAAATTAATGAAAATTAAAGTTACAAAACGTTTATCCAAGACTTATCCTAAGGTTTACTCTATATTTAATTAAGATTTACTATAAATTTAATGAAAGTTGAAGTTATATAAGATTTACCCAAAATTCACTTAATATTTATCCAAAATTTACCCAAAATTTACTATAAAATTAATGAAAATTGAAGTCATAAAACTTTATTAAAGATTTATTTAAGATTTATTCAAATTATAACTCAGATATACCCAATATTTATAAAAAAATTTATCAAAGTTGAAGTTATGTAAAGTTTACCTAAATTTTATCCAATATTTACCTAATATTTATCCAATATTTACCCAATATCAAGTCAATCTCTTAATTAAAAATTACAAAAAACCTACTCAATATTTACCAAAGTAAATAATTTTAATTAAGTTAATTAAATACAAGTTTATATATATTTTTTTAATTAAGGTTTGTCCAAGATTTACTTTGGCGATTAAATTAATTAAATTCAATTTTATATATTTTTTTACTAATTAAATTAATTAAGCAATGAGTAAAAATAAATAAATGCATACATAAAGATTAACAGTAGTCATACAAGTTAATAAAATTATTAATCTGTATTTAAAATATGAAAAATAATCATTTGTTATATTAATTAAATGAAAAATATGTTAAATATCCAGTAAAATCTAATATTTGAAAAAAAATAAAAAACTAGTAAAAATAAAAATGTAAAAAATAGGATTGAAAAGACATAATTTTTGCCAGTATAATTGAAAGAAATTTTCCACTTTGGGGGAAACGTGTAAATTTCTCATTCCTAATTCCAATCCTGAAAATCGGCTGAAATCATGGCTTTTCAATTCCAATCAACCCATTTTGGAAACCGATTCTAATTCCTTCAAACGAACTCCACCACTCTCTAAATAATCTACTGTTACATTGTCCTCCTTATTTATTAGAATAGTAGATTTACTTTTTCCTTTGTTTAATTTCATAAGAAATTAACATTTCTTATATTGGTTCTTGACACAAAATTAATCTCCAATTTAGTTGACTGTTTTTTCTTTTGGAACCTATCAAAATTCAATAATTAAGCTCAAAACGTGAATTCATGTCACTGAATTGATAATTTAACTCATTATTTATGAAAAATACTTGGACAATAAAATGGATTGAAACTCACCATAATCAAATTTTCATTTGTGTCATTGAAATCTAACTTTAAAAAATATTTAAGCAGATTGCAAGGAGGATAATTTCCAGACATTAACATTCCTTCCTCTACATCTTTAACAACTAACTCTTATAAATAAGAATGTTATTTGTTATTTCTCTTTAGAATTAGTCTTATTTTTCTATTCTACCAATTTTCGAATTTTAATTATTTTTCCGATTTATAATTGCTCTTATTTTCCTATTTTATCAATTTAAGAATTTTTCATATATATATATATATATATTAAAATGAAAGATAAAACATAGAAACAACAATACACATAAATAAAATATGTATTAAATTTTTGGACCCATTTCAACATGGAGCCATGTCCATTTAGATAATGATGCAGCTACCGACCAGATTTGGTTGTAAATGTTCGTCGATATGTGTTGACATACTTTCGGACATCATCTTCCTTTGAAAGGTTAAACAGCTTCCGAATCTTTGTTGCCCTCTTAGGACCCCTCATTCTAGGCTTCTCCACATCTGTTAAGCCAGGCAAATCATTTTCACCTTTCTTGACAATAACCAAGTTCAAAACTGAGAGATCCGGGCTAACAATGCGTCCACGAACAGACTTCCTTCAACGTTCTCCATTTCTCCTGCCGTACCCACGAAAGCAAGGGGTACCTGTCCACACAGACATCATGTCATATTGTTTCCACCAAGGCACTTTATTTATACACAAATGCCAACACAATTAGGCATAAAACCACAAACCTCTGTGAAGCAAAAGGCGAACACGACCAGGAGCTAGAACTCCTTATTTCATAGGGAAACCCTGTTTGTCACATCCTCCCATAATCTTAAAAACATAACCTTGAACTCCTGGACATACATACAGAGGGATCAATATGAAAAACATTACAACACAGTGCCACTTTGAAAAACAAGCTCAACAACAAATTCCTAGCAATAACATACCTCAACCAGAGCATCCCCACTGACTTCTTGTGAAATCCTCGTCAAAAAATGCACGGCTGCAATGACAAATATTTCACATGATTATGATGAATTAAACTGCAAACTTTTATGATTGCATTGGGTTATAATGCACCATGAAGCCACCGTAAAGAAAATATGATTGCAGTTAGAGAGTTAGAGCTGCATCTTTTTCCCTTTCTATCTAGTGCAATTGACTATCAGCATGGGTGCAAAATAACAAGCATTCCCAGGACCCAGAGTGAACTAATCCCACCTATTCAAGGATGCATTTTTTATTTTTACGTCCAATTTTCAAGTGTAAAACTAGAATTGTGCATTTATCTATATAAAGACAATGCACAAATGAATATTTTATAAAATACTTATAAAGCCTCCACAAGATTCAACTTCGCACTAACTAAACTACAACCATTACAACTTAAGTAGCGGAAGGAGATAATTACTGCCGCTCTTACAAGAAGCTGCACATACGGTGGAGACAATTCATCAAGCTAAGAAAAAGACCTTGGAATGGGAAAAAAAGAGGAGGTTGACTTTGACACTTCATTTTCAAAATAAACATCTAAATCAATCAGGAAGGAGTGCAAGACTAAAAACTGCATATGCCACATTCCAAATTCCTAACAATAGACATGCTTGTTAGATTCAACAAGCGTTATAGTCTTCACATTTGCTTCTGGCGCACTACACTTCCCCAACATCCAATTAAGCTTCAAAAACAGCAGAGCGGGTGACGATTTTATTAATAATCAATAATAAGCGAGTAGCATACACTGCCACAATATCCATATCCAACAAATTTAGCTTCTTAATTTCTTGTCAAACACACTATCAATATAATTTCATTAGCACACAATTATTC
Source organism: Balakata baccata (assembly GCA_949630135.1). Lineage (NCBI taxonomy): Eukaryota > Viridiplantae > Streptophyta > Magnoliopsida > Malpighiales > Euphorbiaceae > Balakata > Balakata baccata. The sequence goes on from CATIWF010113994.1 coordinate 13,478, forward strand.
TTCAATTAAAAAGAAACACTCTTTCACAATGTGCAAATTCAAATACTCAATGCCAAATAACTAACATTAACAAAAAGTAAAACAGAGAGATCCGTACAGTTTCTGATCATCGTCTATCTCGAGCTTCTTCTGGCACCTAGTGGTTGGATTCGCAATATTGAACCATCCACGAACACTCAGAGGTAGAAAATTAGAAAAATTGAAAATTGGGATTTCGTTAAGGTACAAGGAAAGCCTAAGGGTAGAAAATAAAACCTTCATTTTGGATGCAGCAGGTGGCTACGGCCCGTTTGCAGTGAGGGAAGAGAAATGCTCCTCCTTCTCTGTAAGCTCCAACACCTCCCTTTGAGTCGCGAGGCAGGGTTTTGGTTGTGGCTTTGAATGGGGATTATATGCGAAGAAGGAGAGTCTTGGGTGTGATTCGAAGATTCTGCTAAATTGTCCAAGTTGCGTTAATAATATCCAATTGCCAATTTTAGATTCGATTGACAATGGGATTGGAGCATAGAGTTCCCATACATCCTGGTAATGGATGTATCGTAAAATTGCTACTTTTTTGGGTTCTTGACGTTTCTGGGCTCATAATTCTTGTTCTTTGCAACCGGAATTCGTGTTGCAAAGAACAAGAATATTACCTGAATAATTTAGGAAAATTTATAGGGAATTCTAACATTTAAAAAAAATTTTCAATTAAATTTTTGTGTTTTTATTCATAGTTTCTGTATTTTTATTTTTTATTATTATTTTTTTAAATATTAAATTTTACTGTATATTTAGTACATTTTGTATTTAATTAAGACATAAAATGATCATTTTTCACATTTTAAACATGTATTAAGAATTTTATTAACTTGTATGACTATCATTTTATCTTTATGCATGTATTTATTTATTTTTAATTATTATTTAATTAACTTAATTAGCAAAAATATATATAAACTTGAATTTAATTAACTTAATTATCAAAATAAATATTGGACAAATCTTAATTACAAAAAAATAGATGTAAATTTGTATTTAATTAAAGTTATTTACTTTGGTAAACTTTGGATAGATCTTTGGAAATTTTTAATTAAGAAATTGACTCGATATTGAGTAAATCTTAGATAAACATTGGATAAATACTGAATAAATTTTAGGTAAATCTTATGCAACTTTAACTTTGATAAATTTTTTTATAAACATTGGACAAATTTGAAATATAACTTAAATAAACCTTAAATAAATTTTTTATAAACCTTTTGTAATTTCAATTTTCATTAATTTTATAGTAAATTTCGGATAAATTTTGGATAAACATTATGTAATTTCAATTTTTATTAATTTTATGGTAAATTTCAGATAAATTTTGGATAAATCTCATGTAACTTCAACTTTCATTAATTTTGTAGTAAATGTCAAGTAAATATCGGGTAACTTTGAGATAAGTTTTGAATAAATATTTTGTAATTTTAATTTTGATCAATTTTTTGGTAAATTTTGGATAAATTTTGAGTAAATCTTGGGCAAATCTTGAGTAAATTTTGATAAATCTTGAGTTACCTTATGTAACTTCAATTTTTATTAATTTTCTTGTAAACATTAGGTATAACTTGAGTAAATTTTAAGTAAATATTTAATAAATCTTATATAACTTTAATTTTTATTAATTTTCTTGTAAATAGTTAATATAATTTAAGTAAACATTGAATAAATTTTTGATAAACCTTTTGTAAATTTAATTTTCATTAATTTTGTAGTAAACTTTAAGTAAACTTTTGACAAATTTTGAGTAATTATTTGATAAATCTTGGTAAATATTGAGTAAATCTGGTGTAATTTTAACTTTCATTAATTTTGTGGCAAATATTGGATAAATCCTGAATATAACATGAATAAAACTAAGATAAATTTTTGATAAAACTTTTATAGCTTTAATTTTTATTAATTTTTCGATAAACTTTGAGTAAATCTCAAGTAAACTTTGATTTTTGGTAGTTTTGAAAAAAACTCTGTGTAGACATTATTTTTGGGAAAAAACCTTTGTGTAGGTACTATTTTTGAAAAAAATTTTAAAGGACAATATTTTTGTAAATGTTTACCTGCTTTTTTTCATTTTTGTAAAATTTTCAATAATTTATATGTTCATTAAATCCAAAACTAAGCTCTAGTTTTTTTAATTCCAAAGATAATCTCTCTTCAATTTTTATATCATGGACTTAGGTCTATCGAACATTATAGATTCAAGGTCTATTACATATGTGGGAGGCAGTAGTAATTTTGTAAATAAAACAAATTTATAAAACTATCAAATACACTTTGATAATTTTGTAAATATTCATCATCTATTTGAAAAAAGGTTCATTAGTTTATGGATAAAGGTTTATTTATTTATTATTGAAAGATTGATTACGAATAAAATAAAAGTTAATTTCTTATAAATTATAAATTCATTATCAGTAAATTATATCTTAGAAATCGTAAATTCATTTGTTTTAAATTATAGGTTCATTAGAAATAAAGTAAAAGCTCATTATTTTATTAAAACATATTCATTTGTTATAAAACTGTAAATTCATTAGAAATAAATTAAAAGTTCATTAATTTATTAATAAAGATTCATTAGTTATCGATAAAGGTTCATTTCATTTATTTGTATATTTAATTTAATTTATTTGATATTATATTATTTTTATATTTTGATTTGTAGGTATGAGTCTATTAAATTCTCTTGAGGAAGATGCATTTGTATTTAATTTAATATATATTATATTATTTTCTTTAATTTTTGTAGTAATAAACTAATGAACATTTACTTTATTCATAGTAAACTTTTTTCAATAAACTAATAAATATTTTTTTAATAAAGTAAAATTTTTTTTCAATAAACGGATGATAAATATTTATGAAATTATCATCGTGTGTTTGGTATATATGTAAATTTATTTTATTTATAAAATTGCCACTATAAAGGATCATGTATCCATAATGCTCCATAGACCTATCCATAATATAATTTGCGATTTCTCTTTTCTTCTTCTTTCTACACTACAATCATCATGAAATTCATACCATAACTAGTTTTTCACTCCTTCACTCTAGTGATATTATTTTTTCCAAAATTCGACCAAATTTATGAGATTGACGAGAAGAAAATGGTATGTCAATGCTATCCTCTCGTTTCTCCTATTTTCCATATTCCTTGTGCAATTTTGACACCAAAAAATGGACTCAAGATGGTTGAATTGTTTGAGCTCTGGGCACACCATTTGAAGGCTTATTGGAGAACAATTCCTTCGCCGGAGTCACCGCGAAAGCGTGTTGATCTACACATTTCCGATCACTTTTAAATCACAAAACTTTTACTTTTGGACTCCTCACATCCTAAGAAATTTGTTGGTATCTTCATATCATCATTTTGTTGTTGCTGGAGTTTCCAATCAATAGGATGAGGCTATTGTACATAATAATAATAATAATAATAATAATAATAATAATAATAATAAAAAAGGAAAAATTACTATTTACCCCTTGTAGTTTGATATACTATACTAGTACCTCCTGATGTTTGAAAAAATATACGATTTGCCCCCTATAGTTTGATATAATACACAAATACCCATTGAGTACTATTTACCTCATGAAATTTTGATATATTGCAGTAGTACCCCTTACAAATTAGAAACAGAATCGGCCAGGTCAAACCAAACCGGACCATTGACAACTGGTACTAGTCCCAACCCATACTGGACTCATAAGGGGACGATTCCAGTCTGGTTCTCCCTCTTTGAACCGTGAACCATCAGTTCATGGTTTTGAATTGGTTAGAATATTTTTAAAAGTAAATTTTTCATATTAGATGTGCATGTTATATTTTAAATTTATGTATACAAGATAGTTTAAAAGTATTGGGTGGTATAATTGATCCAATAAAATAAGCAATTTTATATTTACGAGGACATTCCAAAATAATGAAATCATGACTCGATTTTGTAGTGAAAATGACAAAAGACCCAAAAGATTTCCACAAGGTGTTTCAATTTGTCGGAATTTAACATATAAATTAATCAACAAGTCATACGGATATAAGAAATTATTGTGCTTATTTATTTCAACTAATGTGATACAAATCAATTTATAACCACAACATAGAGACATTTATCAAAATCTTTTAGAGATTTTGAAAATTTTTAATGACGTAACATATGTTTTAACTTAATGTATTTATATTGTTGATGTGTTTAAAAAGTATATAAATGATGTTGTATTTGCCCTAATAAGTAAGTTGTTAGCCTATTTTAAATTTATTCCTATGATTAATAGTAGATGTAGAATTGATGTGTTAATTAAATATTTGTAAAATTATTATGGATGTCTTAATGTAAATGATGTTATTATTGATGCAATAATAAGTGAAGTTAGAAGAAATACTAGTGACTATTTAATGAATTTAGTAATTTGTATAATATTTCTACTTTAAATATTTTTCATAGTCAAGATGAGGTCGAATTAGAAAGTATGAGAATAGATGATCATTTGATTTTAAAAAGTCATAAAAAATTCCGATCATCTTCCGATTCACCCAAACTTGACATTTATCTAATGACAAATTTTGAATTTGGTAATAGCAAAGTAAGAAAAGATTTTCTTATTCTTGAATGGTGGAATCACTACTAAAACATTTATCTCATCATCTCACAAATTGCAAAACAAATTTTTACAAGTCTAGTTTTAACAGTTGAAGTTGAATAAGAATTTAGTATGGATGGTAATATTTTGGATGAAACGCGATCTAAATTAGCTCATGAATCATTGGAAACTCAAACGTGCATCGATAATTAAACAAAAGAGTCCTAAGACAACAAGAATTTCTAAAAGAGAGATTTGAAGATGAAATGTTGATCGAACGAACCGTTGACACATCCAAAACTAGTAGTTTAGATTAAATAAGATAAATGGATAATCAACAAATTTGAAAGGTAAAAAAACTACATGGATTTTGATTCTTTTAAACTCTAAGATGATATGTAGGAAATTTAATTAATGGTAAAAAAATGTATTATTATTATTATTATTATTTAAAAATTAAAATTTTAAAATTAAGTTAATTTTTATTTAGAGTAGAATTATTAATTTCATTTAGTTTAATTTATTATAGTCCAATTAAAATTTTTTAAATTTATTACTTTTTCAAAATTTTTCAAATTTAATTTAAAAATTTATTACTTTTTTTCTAACTTAAATTTTTTTTTTCTCATTTATAAACAAATTACTAACAAGACAAATTAAAATTTTATTTTTAAAATTAACTCCAATTAATTACAATTTATATGAATAAAAATTATAAGTACACTGTTTTAAATTTAATTGCATTTAACTTCTAAATTAATTTAAATCATTAAATTTTAATATAATTAATAATTAATAATTTTTTTAAAAATAATAGTTATGATCGACAGAACCGTCCAAACAGGACTAGACCAGCCGATTCCAAACAAGCACAGAACTGTCTCTGATCCTAATTTTTCTGAACCATGGATCCAACAGTTCCTGACCCTTGGCCATGCCTCAATAATTAGCATTATGGAGGGAAAGGGAACTTGGCGTGATGAGACATATGAGGCTGGTTGCAAAGGTAGGTTCATTGGATAATGGGAAAAGTGCGGCCAAATGGAAAATGACAAAAGATAAGGGATACAATTGTATATGGACATGTCAAGATAAAAATTGTTAATTCACAATTTTGTGGGAATCGTGAAATGCAAGAGAAAGGGAAAAAACTAGTGTATAGAAAATCATGAAATGAGAGGAAAAGTCAAAACAAGTGGGCCCCACCATCAATCTCAGTTTCTTTGTCTCGGAAACATGCGTGTGATTATTCTTGGAAATATGTTATGACCAGTCCAATTGTGGTATTTTATTATTTCGTGAGGTTAGTTTTCTTTAATATTATACATTTAATGCTATTATAACTTCCCAATAATACTTTTTTAAAAGTTATTTGGTAGAATAAATATTAAAGTATATTTAAATATAAAGAGTAAAAATTATTTTACAAGTCTAATAAATTATTTATATTTTTACTATTTAATTTACTTTATCTTTTGTAAATTAATATTTATTAAAAGAAAAAAAATTGAATTACTTTTATTACAATGAAATGAAAAGTAATACATTAATCAGTGTGAGTTGCTTAGTATATATGTGGTTTTTCCTTATATGTAGGTTTGAGGTATGTGCTGGTATTGATGAGAAGATAAAGCATGAGGAATCAATGGTCAAGCTAGCACTAAGAGGATTGGTCATATATGCATGGGTCATGTTCACGAGTTTAAGTGGAATAAAAGTTTTGGGCTTAAGTCATACTCAGCTCCCTAAAGATATTCGTTTTCACCATTTAGTCTCATCTAGCGATTTTTAGTCCATCTTACCCCCTATCTAATTTGTAAAATGTGTATAGAGCCTACTAATACTAATATGGTAAGAAAACATATTTGATTTGGTTAAATAGTGCCATGTCAGCTGATGCAACTATATTTGTTATGGTTTAATATGTGTTTTTAGTTTAGTTTCTTATTTTATGTGATTTTTTGTTTGATTTGGTACTTAATTTTGTTTTTAATATTTTTAGGTTTTAAGTGGTGAAAAGAAATGTGAGGAGTGTGTTTTGAAGGGTTAATTGATCCATGGAGTTGTTTTGGACTATGGAGGAGACCATTGGAGGTGTTTAAAGAAACAAAAGGATAAGTTGTGGAAGAAAGGTTTATTGTGACCTCATGACAGCCGTCACTTGCTCGTGATAGAATGTAGGCAGTGAGCTACTATCGCGGGCATGAAGCCCGTCAAGTGCACGTGATGCCTATGAAGGGTTTTGATCATGTATCACATACATATAACGCAGCAGAAAATAAAAATTTTCAAAACCCGAATCAAAGGATTTTCATGTGCCAATTAAAACTAATTTAACCGAAGAAAATTCAGAATTTATACCTTTATAATTTCTTGATTTTTTTTCAACTTCTCACCTTGTTGGGTTGTAGCAAACCATAACAATCCAATCAAGGACTGTCTTTAACAATATCCACGCGAAGATGAGAGGATGAAACCACTAGGGAGACGGCTTGAACATATCTTAAAATACTAGCAATGATGTATGTTCACAAATTTTTCTTCTCCCAAAAATTTTTCCTTGTCTATTTTCTGTCTTTTGGAGTCTTTTAGATTCAAAAGAAAATCAGAAAAATAGATCTAAATTGATGAGAGGAGAAAGTGGGAGTTATGTGAATAGTAATGGTGATTAAATGGCCATTTAGTGCCCATCGGCCAGCTGCTGCGCGCTGGCATGCGCAGCAGCCCGCCTGGGCCTGTTGGGCAAGCCAATCGGCAGGCCTGCCAGGCCAGCGGGCCCGCGCAGACCCGTCAACTCCCCCGAGCGATTTTTTCCGCGATCTTATCACGAACCAACTCAAAATAATTTTCTCATATTTTGAATCTCATCCTAAGCCATTTTGCTCATTTTTTTCATCTTCAAAGCGTGTGACCCATTAGGTTCCTGGTTATGTTGGCCACTTAAATTATCAAATAATTTAAGTAAATCATAAGCGGTATCTAGCAAAACATCATGATCCCCAATTGACCGGAAAGTCAATGGTTTGACTACGAACCTTTCCATAGACAACAATATGTGCAATTCGTCCTTTCACTATCCTATACCCCACTCGGTTCAGAGCATGAACTATGTGTCAGCTTCCGCTAGACTGATTATGTCACACCTAGCCCAAGTGATTTTAGATCTTGTCACTGAGACTCATTACTCAATTAGACATATCACTGAAAACCATCTTCATGACAGTTCCACTCTGGCCAGAGATTCCTGAGTAATGATCCCAACAAGAGGCCGTGGGTATACTCTCCCTCTATCAGGAGCGGTGAATCCTCTGTTGGCTACCCAATTACCTTCAAATACCTCAAGCTGCACCCAATCACCA
>CATIWF010114019.1:0-26362 GCA_949630135.1 Balakata baccata
TTGCTCTTTTTACGATAAACCGACTCGTAGCAAGTCTACCTCGTGAGCATGTTCTAGCTAAAATCTCTTTGTATGCATGTGTTTCATGTGAATGACATATATAAAATGAATATGTCCAAATGGAATGCGTGTAATAATGCATGTGGAAAAGTTGAGGATGTTACAGTACATATAACTTATGAAGCATAGATACGGCAAAATAGGTGAGAGTCAGTATGTCAGACACATGGATAAATGAACATGCATTGAATACGTGTCAGACACGCCATATGGCATGTCATTAATTGAAAATGAGGTTAAAGATTTGAACACGACTGAGCCACGTAAAGGACATAGATTTGGACATGGCTGGGAGGCAGATCATCCATGATATATAGCTTTTTTTTGGTGAAGAGACAAGAAAGTGAGCTGTAGGTGTGACAGCGATAAGAAGATGAGTTGCAGTTGCGATGAGGAGGGACTACACAGCGACAAGATGAGCTGCAAGTGCGGTAGCGGCGGCCATCTCTATGTAGTTGTGCTCTGTGAGAGAGTGGTGAGTGAAACTAGGATTTTGGGTGTAGAAGACAAAGTATGAGTACTTATAGTCCAATTTCAGGGTTCAAAATTTGTTATGACAAGTTTACCCTTCAACTTATTAAGGTTTTTCAACTCATGCCATAGTTGAGATACATTACAAATTTACCTTTCTACTTATTGAGGTTTTACTACTCATGTAATAGTTGACACATTATTATCTATGTGAAGAAATTAGCTTAACATTTCAATAATAATTCTATAAATTAAATTATTTTCATTATTATTATATAAAATTAGATAATTTTTTTTTTGTTTTTTTAATTATATTTTATTATTTATTGTGTCGTATCTCTGCAACGTTTGTGTCTTAGTTTTTTAGAATTTTTTGTGTCCCTATATCCCTCCATATCGTGTCCCCATGGCTGTATCCATGTCCTTGCTTCTTAGAACCATTTAAATTCGACTTTATGTTGCTCTAATTGTTATTTGATGGTTGTGAGATTTAATTGTTGGTTTATGCTATAAAATTATGGAATTTGATTATATTGACATGCTAAAATATTGGATCTAACAGAAAATATGAAGTATATGGTAGGATAATTTTTAATGGACTATTACATGAATTAATTTACTGAAAAATGGTTAAAATTGAAGAAACACTAGAGAATAAAGAACACGAAAAAATATTTGTATTGTAAAATAAGGACCAAACAGATATTTTCCATGGACACAGATGTGTTGAAATAACACGCTGTGTGTAGGCATACAAGCACGCCCCATAACACTTGTAGCACACCTAGAATGGGCATAGGGCAATGCTGCCTAGCAACTGGCTCGCAGCTGCATAGGTGTGTCGTAGCCACACATTCCCCAGCCCTAAGCCTTAAGTTTGTAGGCCTACTGACACTGAAGAATGAAAATTTTATTTTTCTTTTATATGCACAATACTGTTAGCCTATTATTGTTGAACATGAAATTTATTAAATTTGGCGCATGGAAAAATATAAAAAGGTTTAAAAGGGGAATGTTGCGATCAAATTAAAAGTGATTGAATTTAGGTTTAACGGATGATATGATATGTCTTTACATGACTCGAACTATGTTGATGCCATGTTTGTATGGATTACATTATCAGTTTATAATTGTCAAATTATATGAATGCTATACGTGAATAATTAGTTACATGGCATGTAAATTGGACATGATTCGAAAGTATGAATACGATACATGGATAAATGAACATGGTTGTTATGAATGTATTAATACATGGATATATGAATATTGTTGAATATTATGGAAGTATCCTATGACATGGATAATGTTGTACATGGCAACAACAGTATGATCGTGATATATGCCTTATGGAAATAAAAGTGACATGAGGTACATATGGGACATGGAAAAGGATTACAACATGAACTAGATAAATAGACTCTAAATGCCCATTGCTCTTACTAAGACTAACTCTAGGGTAGATGGCATGTCATTCGGGGTTGTTCGATACTGTAGTTTTCATCCATTTTGGGCAAAATGGTAGAAGCTTTGGAAATCGCACTTGACCCTCTAATAGTCTTTTCTCTTCCATATGTTATGGACAAGGTGGTTGAAGCTTTTGAAAGCATCTTTGACCCTTTGTCTAATAAGCAGCTTTAGTTCAATTAAGTTGGCAGAAGCTTTAGAAAGTGCACTTGGTTTGGATTATTGAATATGGTGGTAGAAGTTTTGGAAAGCACACCTATTCATAACTCGTATCCAATAGTCTGAGTACTGATTAATTGGGCAAGTAAAACATATTGGCAATAGTACCAGGTAAGAGTCGGAATATAAGGTTAAATGTGAAATGAGGCTTCCGCTTATCAAGTACGCATCTTTATTGTAATTATGAAATGATTGGTATGACTAAGATGATCAAATGATTAAAATGTGAATGATGATTTTGAATTCCATGTTTCTATATATATGAATGGAAGAATTTTTATGATTATATATACCACTAAGCTTTAAGTAGCTTAGCGTGTGGGTTTCCTGCATACAGGTTTGAGCAAGTAAGTAGTTCAGTTGACACGAGAATAGGAGATTGAAATCAGTTAGAGAAGTTAGAGATTTAGCTCATGCATTCTTACAAAATATTCATGCATTTGGGAAGTTAGACAGATTTAATAAAGGTATGATGGAATTTATGATTATTTACTCAATTGGTTAATAAAGATGTTATAAGTAGGCAGATTTTAGTCTAAGACCCAATTATCAGTATTTAATTACATGGTTATGGTTCAGTATGCAGTTATTATAATACAATTATATGATACAGTATGCATGTGAACAAAGTTTAAGTGGAGTATGATGGAAAAGTTTTAATTTGGATGTAATTTAATAAGTTTAACTGGACACAGTCGGGTAGCATTCTCCTGTGTAGTAGGATTTAGTCTACTACATACAGATTTTTGGAGTTCAGAACGTAGCTACCACTGACATAGCTACTCTTCACTACCAAATGATCTACCGAGTACAGAATCACGCCATGGATCTTTGTATCCCTGCCTCTGAGGATGCTCTCAGCATCACGGTAGACTCTACTCAAGTTCCAAATGTAGTCCAGATTCCAAAACAACTGCAGAAGGAAGATCTTCTTCAGATCTTCCCCAGGTCATGGTTGACAAATTATGAGCTCTTACACCAAAAGAAAGAGCCCGTCAGTTCCACTAAACCAGTGTTTATCATATGGTACTGCAGAGACACAGTTCCTTCCTCCTGATGAAGAGACCTCTCAGGCTTCTACGCCTCTTGAGTTTTCCACTCAATTCATGATGCAACCGGTATACCCGCAGGAAGAAATCCTGATTGTAGCCTTTTCACCTACTGCACAACCAATTTATGAAGCAAAGAATGGAGATCACAAGTATTTTGATATTTGTGACAGTGATGATTGTTATGCAGATAGAGTTGCAGATGAAGATAGAGAATTTAGTTCTAAGTCTTTAAGAAGGAAAAAGAAACCTCAGTGATGTTCCTCTGAAAACAAGTTCCATGACAGGTATGATAAAGGAGATCCTTCTATTGGTCTATTGGGAGAACCCTCAGGTAAATACGACTATGTCGTTTCCTATTCCGTACCTTCCCACTTTACCAATCCTTTACCAACACCTTCACCTCCTCCTTCATGGGGTGATGATTTCCCATAGTCCACCCCAAAAGCTAGATGTTGGGGGGAGAGACCTCAGGCCCTTATAAGCAAACTGGTCAGTGCAGTGGCGTCCGATGTGGGATTCATTCATGGAGAGAACCTCCACCATGCTCCGCCATGCCGCGATTAGCTCAGGACCGACCTCCAGGCTCTGATACCATATTGAGGGCCCATAGGGCCAAGGCCCAGAGTCCACCCCAAAAGCTAGCTATTGGGGGGAGAGACCTCAGGCCCTTATAAGCAGACTAGTCAGTGCAGTGCATATCATAAGCGATATCTAGTAGAACTTCATCGTTTCAATTAAACGGAAAGTCAGTGGTCTGACTGTAAACCCTTCCATAGACAATTAACTTGCAATTCGTCCTTTCACCTCACTATGCCTTATTTTGTTTAGAGCATGGACTATTTGTCAACTTGCATTAGACAGAATATGTCACATTTTGTCCAAAATGATATTAGTTCTTATCTATGAGACTTATTACTCTACAAGATATGTCTTCGAAGACCATTTTCAAGACATGTCCACTTTGGCTAAAAATTTCCAAGCAATGATATCCACAAGAGGCCACAAAGAGGTAATAAGTATACTCTCGTTCTATCATGAACGATGAATCATGGCTAATCAAATATTGTTAAATACCTCAAGTTGTGTCAAATTATCACCCTATGAATGGCCTCTAAGAAGCAATAAGAAATGGAGTCAAAGTACAAAATTAATATCCAAGATAATCTTGAGTATCTAAAGTCTAAGAATACTTGCATCATTGTTATAATGAAACTATCACTGACATTTAATAGAACATCCATGTGATTATTTCATAGTAAGTTATCTAATGTACTTAACTACTATAGCAAGGATCCACATGTTAACTCTAAATATGAGATCAACTGCCTGACCTAATCAAAAGGTATAACATGTGTTAGTCTATCTATATTAACAATGTTTGGTCTTGTTAATCCTATAACTAGGGATCATTAGATACAAATACAATTACATATGATAGGAATCTCACCATCATAATCTCATCATGATTTCCTTCATCTTGTGTTTCATATTAGAGAGTTCATTAAAGAGTTAAGATATAATCAATTTATAATATGAGTACCACGTAACACAAAATATCTTTTATTAAATAATAAATGTGTCCATTAAGTACTAAAGGTGATTGCTTTTAGAACACCTATATATATGTATGTGTGTGTGTGTTTTAATTTAATAATATTATATAGATTAGTATTTAAGTTTAAAACAATACAATTATTTCAACTAAAAATCATACAATATAATTAGAATAAATAATTATTTAGATTGATTTATTATATAATTATATTATACTTACTATAAATTTGGTAACTTTATAATTAATTGCACTTAAAATTGATTTACCAAATAATTAATATAATTTAGATTTATTGTATAATACTTTTAGAATAAATTATAATTACTAAAAAAAATATAGTTAGTGATAAAAATTATAGGAAAAAATGAAAAAAGATAGTTTGTGATTTTTTGAGCAACTTATTTTAGATTTACATAGAATTTCAAGTTTCTACACAACTATCATAAAATTTTCAGTTTATAAAATTATTTTTAACATATAAAATTTTCAAATATTTTTTAAGTCATTGCCATTATAGATGTCATATTAATTTTGTTAGTATATTAATTATAATTTAATTTAATGAATTAAAGTGTATATGCTTATAAATTTAAGTTATATTATATTTATATAACAAAATCACAAAAGTTTCAAATAATGTTACATATAAATTATTTACTTCTTATTAGTTATTATATAGGTGAATTACAATATGGTACTCTAACTATCTAACTTGTAACAACTCAATACATAAAGTATTATTTGTAATATAAAACTCTTTAAACTTTAATTTTGTAATATAAAAGTATCTGTTGTCTAAATTTGTTAAATCATTTAACATAATGATGACATGAACTTTCTACATTAGTAAAACACTTCCACATATAAATGCCAAATGTACAAAATGTATATCCCACAAACAATTTTCATCATTTAACAGAATGTTTGATTATATTTGGTTTGAAGTAAAGTGAAAAAGTGTAGAAAAGTGATGAAAAATGTAAAAAAATTTTGTGGGACTCATTTTGTATATGTAGAACTTTTCTATTGATGTGGAAAATCCACGTCAATATTCCGTTAAATGATTTAACCAATTTTGATGACAGATATTTTTATATTACAAAATTAAAGTTTATGGAATTTTCTATTACAAATAATAGTTTAGGTACTAAAATATTACAAATTAGATAATTAGAGTACTATCAGTGTAATTTACCTATTATTATATATACTAGATTTTAAACATTAAAATATTGATTCCTTCAATACAATTCGGTCCCAAAACAATTTTTTATAATTTGGCACAATTTTTAGTCTAGATATCACTAAAATATCCAAATTCATTAAAATTAAAATCGACAATACAATTTAGATCTATTGTGGCAAAAAAAGTGAACAATACAGTTTGATATCTTCAATTTTTTATCCAATTTAAAAAGATCCAAAATCCGTGTGTATATATATACATATGTGTGTGTGTGTGTCATTTTAACATATTTTTATCCATTATAGTTTAAATAGTATTGTCCATGACTGCTACATAGCAAAAATCCATCTTTTGCATGAACTAAAACTATATTAACACCTTAAAGTTGGATTTGAAAGTTCAACCCTTATAGTGAAGTTGCTCCAATTATCTAAGTAACACCTTCTTACTTCATTCTAGATTAATAAGATAAGTGAGCGTCACTTACTTAATTGTCTTGAATTTTTCTGTTATATTAAAATACTTATATATATTTTTTCTTTACTTTTAATATTCTCTTATATTTTTTCTTTTAAGTATATTTAAAATATACATATATACAAAAATCATAACCTGCTCATTGCTATATAACATATGTTTATAAAAATATTTTACTTTCTATTTTAGTGTCACATACCCCCATATCCCAATATATATATATATATATATATATTACAAGGATTTAACAAAAAATATCAAAAATAATTTGAGGATTTAAGCTGTTTTTTTTTACTAGATTTTTTTCTTCTGACAGCTATTTTAACTTCCTAAATCTCTTGAACTTGCATAAGGAAAATCACTACACTAAGCTACTAGCTTAGTAATGCTTTATAGGATAAAAATCTTATATATATACACATATTTTCACGCCATATTTTATATATTACATACATCACAAATAAATTTCCATATATTATTACAATTTTTTTCACAATGTATAAATAATTATTTCATGCTCAACATGTATGCAAAAGTGTAACTAAAATTAAATTTATTCAAGACAGCTATCTTTTTCAATGTTTATTTTACTTAAGCCCATAACACATGTGTCTGAACTTATCAATAGGAATATGAAGTTGTCATTATTGGTTTATTAAATAATATCATTACTGGATTATTAAATAATGTCATTACTGGTTTTAACAATATTTTGTCCTGCTTATTTTATTTTTCCCCTGATTGGCATGTCAAACTATTCACTATTTTAGTTCAATGCAATGTGTATTTAGGCTTTGACATTATCATTATCGTTACCATTATCACATATTACTACATTATACATCCATATGTACCAATAAGATTAAAATTTGTAAAATCTATCACACATTCATATCATGCCATATGAAAAGATAAAAATGCAAATTTCATACTTATGGCGGATTTCGGCCCTGGGCTTGGACCTCTATTTCAACCCATTTATAGTTTGATTCAGATCTTATAGTCTTCTATAAACTTTTTGCTTATTGTCTTCACTTGAATTTTCAAAAGGAATCATGGAATTCAAATTTTTTACCAAAAATTATGGCTAAATTACTATAACGTATTCAGCCAAAATTTATCCAATATTTACATAGTTCTTCCAAATCCGAGATTTTGTAATGAATTTTGACCTTGTTACAACCCGAATTACAACCTATATTCTTCATAACATTTTTAGTACTATAAGTCAACTTTCAATTCCAATTAGTTTCATATCAATCCAATTACTCCAACATAAGTTATGATAAAATTTGTCAAGATTATTTTGGTGAATTTGTAACAGGACGTCTATTAGACTCATTACAAATTAATTAATTCAATATATCCAAAATTTTCAGACCTTAAATGCATTTATAAACCTCAACATATCATACAAATTTGCCATAAAACTTTAAAGACAACAATTTAACGCTCAACATTGTAAATCATATGCATCAACATTATACAACATTTCATGGTTATTATGACATACAAGATTTTTATCAAAGAAGCACATACCTAATTAGCCTCAATTTTATTCTTTTTCTTTTCTTTTCTTCACTTGTTAGGTGACATTTTCTTTCCCTTTATTCACCTCTTGATGAATACTCCTTTGCCCACTCGTTTGACCTTAATATAATAAATAAGATTTCATTCAATGTCACATGCATTTAACCAATGGTTATGCATGAATTATGTTTCATGTTTTTAATTCTTTTCTACCTCTTTCTATATCTTTATTTCTTCCTTTCTTTACCTTATTTATGTTCATTATAATCATTAGTCATTCACTTCATTCATCACAAACAAATCAACCCCACTTATTCCATATTCTTTTCCTTAACATTCATCATTTTCAAGTCACTTATCAACCATTAACCTCTTCTAAACATCTTCCTCTTAATTCCCCTTTCACTAAGCAACCCTGTAAACATCTTCATAAGTCTTATTTTTTTAGTTTTCAAGCCACAAAATTACCATTCATAATCACCTATGGCTTAATTCCATCATTCTCCAACAATCCAACACTTCACAATACAAGTTCACATAACATCCATATAACTCTAATCTACCAATTCCAAACATAACAATCATCTATATAGATCTCAAATAGATAGAAAAATGTTGAATTTGAGAAGAAAAACTCACATTAATGATTTTTTCCAAGTAGGCCAAAGTCTCCTCAACTTTCTCTTCCTTTTTGTCTTCTTTCCTTCTCTCTTTCTTGATCACTTATGGGGAAATCTCCTTAATTTTTTGGTTTTTCTCTCTCTAAATTCTTCTTTGCCTCTCTTTTAGAAGCTTAAATAACTCAAAAATGGAGGGTTAGGGTTTTAGGAGGGTGGTGGTTGGCCAAGAGAAGAGGATGGAAAAGATGATGGTGATTAGTGGAAGAATGAAGATATTTCCTCCCATTTTTTTCTTTTATACTCAAATTAAAATTTGTGGATCTCACTAATTAGCTTAATCCTTCTTTCTAATGGTTTATTTGCTTAATTAATTTTGATTAATTATTAATTATAACAAATTCCTCTTATGCCACAAATATCTCTACTTTTTACAAAAAAATTTCCAACAATTTGGATAATACCGATTTTGTCCATATAGTGATTTTAAAGTTTATCTAATTCTTGCACCAATCTTATAATTCCCATTTAATAATATATCTACTTATTTTTTCTTATAATTTATCATTTTTCTATGGGTTCAAATTTAGACTCTGATCAAAGCAGTGAGCCCAATTATAGTCACGTACGATCGGGATCTAAATCGCTAGATGTTACAATCTAACTCGAACAACTTAATACTTAAACTATTATTTATAATATAAAATCCCTTAATTTTAATTTTGTAATATAAAATTATCTACTATCAAAATTTGTTAAACCATTTAATGAAATATTGATGTAAAATTTCTACATTAGCAAAAAAAGTTTTATGTGTAAATATTACGTGTACAAAATGGGTTCTACAAAAAATTTCACCTTTCTCATGACTTTCCGATACTTTCTCTCAAACCAAATTTAATCAAACATTTCACTAATGGTAAAAATTTATTGTGAGATCCATTTTGTATACGTGAGACATTTATATGCAGAAATTTTTTACTGATATGAAAAGTTTACGTCAGCATTCCATTAAATGGTTTAATAAATTTAGATGATATGTACTTTTATGTTACAAAATTAAAGTTTAAGGAGTTTTCTATTATAAATAATATTTTAGATATTGAATTGTTACGAGTTAGATAGTTATAATACTGTCGGTGTAACCCCAAAACAAAAATATAATTGTTGGTATTAGAGTTGTTGTTTGATAAAACTAACTGCACCACTAATATAATATGCAATCAATGAAAAATCAAAAGGAAACGGATGTGAAGGAAAAAAAAAAAGAATTGCAGAACTTCATAAAGTGAAAAGAAAAACCCTTACATAACTTCATATTGAATCTGAACTTTCAAAAGTACATATTAGATCTACAGAAAAAACAACACTTCATATATTGAGAAAGACACTTGCAATGAGTTGGTTGATTGTTCATCATTGGATCAAAGCTATTTAAGATAGTAGCTCATAGTGGCTGGATATTGAAACAATGACTCTCATCTTTGCCATGACTGTTCCATATTTTAACCAAAGCTATTTAAGATATTTTGACTATAGAGAGTGCTTCCTGGCGATTTCTAGCATTGCAAATTATTATCTCATTTACAACTATGACTTTAAACAATAATAAACTTAACATTGGATCAACTTTTGGCCTATCATTGGATGAAAAGTTGAGGGCAGTAACTCGAAGGATGAGACATACTTTTATCTCTTTAATTTGTTGTTGCTGAGGTAATTGATCTCTCATCTCCTGCAAATTGAAAGTTTCATCTTGTGGAAAATTATGTGCATTTAAAGATGGCAATGCTTGACAATTCTTCTGATTGGATTGCAAAATACTTGTTTCGCTCTCAGCAAGTTTTCCAATAGATTTACCGTGAGGAGGAAATTGCAAGTCAAGGGGAGGAGGGTCAATAGCTCGAAGAAGCTCTTGGGGAAGTGTAACTTCTCCTTTCTATCAGGCAATAAAGGAATCACTTACTAAGTAAAATAAATTTCTTAACAAAAATGCTTTTTGTCCTACCTTTGCGGGTTAATTGCAGCAGTCAGTGAACTTTCTATCACTTATCCCAAAATCACAAAAGTTTTTTTTTAACAATAAAATCATTAAACTTTGGCATTAATTGCACAATAATTATCTCTAGGCATTTTGGGGTGATTTGAAATCGGAATATTGCTGAACTTTGTTTTACTTGCTGTAAAATCACTAAAATTTTTTAATTTTTTCATAAAAAACAAAATTTTCTTTTCTTTTCGCTTAAATATCAAGCCACTATGAATCCGTTTCAAATCCTAAGACTTTTGAAAAATAGGATAATAGATTCAAATTTTCGCAAAAATTTGGTGTCACATCAGTTTTTTGTAGTTTGGATTTCCGATTGTATATTCATCATATTTAGTTGGAAATAATTTAAGTGAAAAGCAAACGATTTTCTTTTAAGTTACGATTGAAGCAATGTTCAATAACCATTAGTGAAATTGATCATGATGTGTTATCATTTCTAGCTAGGTATATGTCACATGGCGGTTGATGTGGCTAAACTTATTTGAAATTGTTGACATGTCATCTACATCAAATCTAACATAGCACATGTTCAATGACATGGCGAAAACCTAATGTCACATCAGCATTTTAGCAGCTAACTCATACGAACATGATTTTTGTGCAATTAATATTAAAGTTAAGTGACTTTGCTATTAAAATTTTTTTTATAATTTTGAGGCAACTAATAAAAAGTTCACTGACTGCCGGTATAATTAATCCCGCTTTTTGTCCACCCAAACTAAACTAAATTACTATCTCAGTCTATATCTAGTAAAATTCTAATACTTTTCAGTAAATATAGGCGGGACAACATGAGGTTGATTGTATAGCATAATTGATTTCTTAAATGTGCACATAAAGGCAATCTTCATACCTTCAATCTCATAAATGCTATACATTGAGATCTAAGTTGTTTAGTGAATCCAAGTTGTAGTTGGGATGGGAAGGAGTTGCTTGAACTTTCAATATCATTAGATGGAGAAGATGAGTTGTATAAATTTTTATGCGCACATGACTTTGGAGATTCCATTTCCAAGCACTTAATTGGTTCTCTTTGCTCTACTTCTAGTGTTCAACTGCGAAAGCTTATACTGCACGAATAAATTCCACATCATGAATATTATTCCTCGTGAGAATTAGATAAATTTTCGAATTTGTGAATATTAGTCATCATTCGTAGATATTGATCAAAGTTTTAACACGTTTACGATGAGTGCAATGTTAGTTTATTCTAAAATAATAATAATCGGTATAATTTAACAAAACACAATTGAAAGATAAATAAGTAATTTGGAGGAAAACTAAGAACTAAAAATCTTAATAAAAATTAACACTATTGAGTATTCAAGACTGAGAAATAAAAATAAAAATAAAAATAACTCGTGAAGTCATCAATAAATTAATTAATGAGTTTACTCATATAAATATTAAGTCTTTTTAAATTTATAACACCAATTAACACTATAAAAATTATTCAATATTTAATTTCAAAGTTACTAACCTTACAACATGCTAATAACAATATTTTTATATTTCAGCATGTAATATTCATTGAATTACAAAATATAATTTATTATCAAGATTTTGACTTTTGAATTATTGTATGGACATGAAAATTTATCTTTTAAGTATTTAATATTTGAAATAATCTTTTTATATTTTTTAGTTATATTTGGTAGGGATATGCATAGAATGAATTATTTAGTTAATCAGTTCAATATATATATATATAATTCTTAACTATTTATTGCACTAAAAAATTTTCGGTTAAGTGAAAGAATTAGTCGAAAATTTTTATTGGTTTTTCTAATTTTACCCATTAATCGAAAATCAATTAAATAATACTTTTTCCATAATTAATGTTAACATCCCATTTTAAAAAATATAATTTCACTTGCAACCCACATCAAAATTTAAAAACTTAAAATTAACATAATTCTTCAAAAAAAAACATAATTCAGCATAAATATTTTTTAAAATTACAATAATAAATAAATGTTAAAAAATTATGCTATAAAACACAACTAAATCCAAAAAATCTTAACAACTCCAAGTAAATATAGTAATTCGATAAATTTTAAGTTAACCGCAAAGTTTAAACGAACTACACAAAAAACTACTAACCACCTAATGCACAAAATTTCATATGAAAAATTAATCGATTAATCGAATATACAATACCGTTAATTTGATTCTGACCGAACCAATGTTCATCACTAGTATTTATATCGATCTAAAAGTAGTACAAATACAATTTATATATTGTTAAAGATATTCTTATTATTGATTAAAAAGCTAATAAATTTAATGTTACAATCACAGTTATATGTAGATTATTCATATATATATATGTTGATTTTCAAATTTACTGAATGATTTATTTGTAAAATATACAATTAAATCTACTGAAGGTTATATGCATTGAAATTTAAAAAAACAAATTGTTTAGCCAATAAGAAAAATATATATCTTATATGGTCCTAATGAAAAACAAAAGGCTTAACCCACCATACATATCTCTCAGAATTTTTATTTTTTCTTAGTTTGCTCTCTAAATTGATTTTTGGATCTAGTTTCTCCTGAATGTCATTTTTGGATCAATTTACTTCTATAATATTTCAAAAACGTTACAAGCAGTTATTTTATATTGACATAGTAGTTGAAAGATTGAGATTCTGTCCACTTTCTGACTGCCATATCAACATAAGGTGATTATTTTTTATTTTTTTTAAATGTTAAAAAGGTAAATTGATCCAAAAATAAAGTTTAAGAAACAATCAGATTTAAAAACTAATATAGTAGTCAATCTGAAAAAAAAAAAAAATTTAAGGGACTCAATATGGTTTATGACAATATATATATTAGATTTTTGAAACTTACCTGTCTCAGCGTTTATAGCGTAATCCTCAGCTTCACCTTGAATATTACAAGCTACTTCAGGCCAGCAAACTGCAGGCTTAACGCATCTTCTTCAGGTCAAGAAATTGCGTGCTGAAAATATCATCATTATAAAGCTATGTTCATCGTCTTTTCTTGGAACTTAGGAAGAAAACATCTTCTAAATATATGTGTTTGTTTATATTAAAATTGACCAACTGGGAGTATAACAATATTCCCCAATTTGTCATTAACTAGGTTTTTGTAAATTCTTGCCGGCCTAAGCGACCCTTAGTTTTGTCCTTAGCCATCTCCAACCCAAAACACTATTTGGTATAATTTTTGCACTAAAATAGTATAATTACAGTAAATTTACTCAAACCTATAACATCATTGTTTACACAAAAATTCTATATTTACTTATATTTATACATTATTTTATATTTTTTTATTACTTTTAATCAATTTAACTAATTTACAAAATAAATCCTAATTTTTTTAACATGTTCTTCTAATACTATTTATTTTTATTTAATAAAATTAAAAAATAAATATTAATATTAATATCACATGTCATTTTGATTTAATAATTATTTTTTGTTGAATTATATTTAATCAAGTAGAAAATTAAAATTAGAATGTTAATATTTGATAGAAATTAAGCCAAATTAAATCCTAATTAAGCCATTTTGATTTTAATTAATTGATCTTGATTAGTTTCATTAAACATCAATTAGTTTTGATCAATTAATTAAAAATCATAAAATAATAATTAATTAAGCACATCAAGTTGGAACAAAATCATAGTGGGTGATTTAAAGAAAAAGAATTAAAACTAACGAATGGTAAACAAATTACACCAAGGCCATCTCACACGTGGATTAGTGCATGCAATTTTTACCAACAAAAGGCAAACAAGTTACACCAAAGCCGTCTCCATTTTTAAACGCCATTTTTAAGAAATGCAGCAGCATATTCAACTTCTGCTTTTTTCTCTTCTCCCCTCCTGTTTCTTTTTTTTTTTTTGCCTCATATATTCTCGTCCTCCTCCTAGCTTCCCCTTTATATAGTCATTCCACCTCTCTTCTCTCTCGCATCCCAAACAAATCTCTATATCTTTCTCCTCTCTCTCCCTTTCTATCTCCAAAATGAAATATGCAATTTGGTTAAAATAGTCTCTTTTATGTAATTTTACAATTTTTTTAAAAACAGTACAATTAGTGTAGTTATAGTTTCATACCAAATTTGAAACATCATTTTTAATACCAAATTGGTATTGGATTCGAGAGAGATGATGTTCCATTTTTATCCTTTCTAATTTTTATGTCATTTTGACATTGCAATGGAGATGCTCTTAATAAAAATTATAAAGCTATATATTAGTCCATTATTTTCTTTTTTATCCAAATAAGCACATAAACTTATTGAGCTACAAAAACAAGGAATTCTATTAGTTAAACGCAATGATTGGCTATCAATTATCCTAATTCTTATATCTAATAATTCACTTATCCTAATTCTTCTATCTAACAAGTTACATTATTCACGGATCAATTTAAACTTAATTTCTCATAGGCCCATAATTTCCCATTTGCAATTAAGCTCTTAAATAAATTCTCTCTTCAAGCACCATCTGCTCTAGTTCCCATCAATTATATATCAGACTACTTTCTATATTTTTCGTAATTAGTCCAAATCAAGATCATGATCCGTCTGAAGTATCCAATAGTAGAACATGTGTGACTCGATGCTGTAATTAGCGGACGTTACGTTAATATAAACATGAAATCTCCTCTTAAATTAAGTTGGATTTGCTTTAATGATGAAGAAGAAAAAAAAGTAGAAGGTGTGGTCCGCGTGCAGTAGGAAATAAGAGTGAAAAGAAATATAAATCCTGCGTTGAGTCTTTTTTTTTTCCATCTCGTCTTTTTGTACTGGTAGGATAAAGGGCCAAGATTATGCTACATCTCTATTTTCTTCAGAGCCACACATTTCTCCACCAATGAGAGTTAGGCAAAAAGTCATAAATTAATATTTTTATTATCCCTAATTAAATTTTGCTTTTTATCAATTAAGTTCTCAAAGTCGATGTTCTTTTATTATTTGGAATTTTCTCTTAGTTCGAATTTAGATTTTGATCGATTCGAGCTCGATGCACTCGCAACTTGAGGCCTAAACTAGTGGACATTATACGTTCTTTTCTGATCCAGTGATGCCGGCTGATCATGCTGCTTCTAGCTCCATTGTTCTTTGGAGATTTTGGCTTCTAACAAGGCTATCAAGGATTTGACACTTATTTCAATCGGTAAGATCGCTTCTGCTCCATACACTAGAGAGTAGGGTGTTGCTTCTGTTGAAGTTCCGATGCTGGTTCGATATTCTTATAAGACGAAAGACAATTCTCTATCAACTCTTTGTTATTCTGAACAAGCTTCATCAAAATTTGCTTGATATTCTTATTGGCTACTTCCAATATCCTATTAGCTTGTGGTTTGTAGGCGCACAAATTTATGTTAAATCTCGTACTTTGCAAAAGTGTCTTGGTTTCTACCTGAAAGTTTAGTTCATTGTCTGTTACGCTATGATGGGAAACCATGTATCTGCAAATGATCAGTTTTTGGGATAAATTTAGACAATTGTCTTGCCCCCAATTTATTGAAATACTGAGCTTCCATCCATTTCAAAAGTAGTCAATAGCTACCATTATGTATCGATGTCCACTGTTAGAGGCATGCTTGATTTTCCAATAATGTCAATTCTGTAAGCTGCAAACGGTCAAGGTGAAGATAGAGTCTTCAACTTTGTAAGTGGTATGCAGCTAAGATTGACATAAATTTGGCATTCGTGGCATCTCTTGACAAATTCATGACAATCTATTTCCATTGTCATCTTGTAGTAATCTTGTCTCACTATCTTTTTATCTAAGGTTCATCTGTTTATATGTGGGCCACATAGTTCCGCATGTAGTTCTTATCACTTCCTCATCTTCCTTTTCATTCAAACACCATTCCATAAATAAGAGGAGTAGTTCTACATTTTATAACCAAATGAATTAGTAATTATTTTCAACTTTATTTTTAATATTTTATATTATTTTTAACTATTTTTCACATATACTTCACAAAATCTGATAAAATTATTTATTTAAAATTTCTATGAAATGTTACTTTGCAAATCCGTCCAATATTGAAATATTTCTCACCAAATTGGTACTATAATAATAATAATAATAATAATAATAATAATAATAATAATAATAATTTGATCCTCGTCATTGGCTAGCAAAAGAGCCTAAGAGGAGAGTCTTTGTTCCTTTGGTAAAAGGAATCAGCCACTACAACACTAATAAACAAGGTTTAACAGTAAAAAAAAAAAGAAAAAAAAAAGGATTCCAAATACCACCAAAAATTAAAAAAATTAGAAATCTAAGAATATTGAGTAATTGAAATTCCATTCTCAAGCAAAATAAGATACCAAACTCAATTTTGGAATGAGAATCTTATCCCTATTCCAAAATTATCATACCGAATACGCTATAAGTGTACTCCATTTATTTTTTACCGTTATAATTACCAATCTCCATTTATAATGAGATGTTGTTCCTTTTAATGTAACTTCTCCTAATCTCTAATCCATTTAGGAAATGTTTGAAATTGTTGTTGAATATTCTAAAAGCAGGTTTTGAATTTTTTTGATTTTATTGACTTATCTTTTGAATTTTTTATGAACTGTTTTTTTAAATCTACTTCTGGAAAAAACATATATTTACATACTTCTATCCAAAAACAGTTTTCAAATTTCAAAAAAAAAATTAAAATTAAAATTTTTTTTTCCTAAAAGCGTTTTTCTTAAACTTAAATCCAAACGATGCGTTAGTATAATATCATCCATGAGGTTGGTTTGGATGTCAAAATACCAATATTTTCTATCTTTTTCTATTTCACCAACTGTAACATCTTCCAATATAATAGGAATAAATCTTACAACACAAAAGAATGCTACATAACTGGATATATAAATCTGAGCCAATATCCTGTTTTTGGATGCATAGATTGTTTAATTCGTATACTATATATTGAATTAAAATCATATCCATATGTCCATATAATCCAAATAACAATTTAGCTTACTAGCCTTCAGTTTACAAAATAATTCACGTACCCAAAATAATAATCAAATTACATGTTCTTTGAAGTGAAGACATTTACAAAATAATCCATATTCATGAAACAAAATCAAAATGAATGGCATATCACTGACCAGAATGCAGGTGTGCTCTGTGCTCTATGATGGGCTCTTTACTTCTTACTATCAACCTTTTGTTTTACGGCTCCAAGACCTGCATGCAAAAAAATCCATACGTTAAGCTACTAAAAGTTTAGCTGTACATATAGGCATAAAAATTCTAGCATACAAATATTTTATACCATATCATAATATCCATATTTATACCATATAGTTGTGAATTGTGATCAAGTAAAGGACTAATCATACATAATACATATACCTCATTCGCTAGATTCACATATATTTCCATATCGTAGATCACAATTGGTATGAACAAACATCCATATCCATTTTAACAACCATATCACATAATACCAATTTCATTTCCTTTTTCCAAGTTTCGCATAACTGTTTTCCGTATTCTTTTAATTCAGTTTAGCCCAAAACTCTAAATTCGAACTATCTGGATGTAGATTGTGAAAGTGAAGCGCTCTCACCCAAGCTTAAGTCATCTTGCTCACTATCTTTCTATATAATTGCTTGTCTAAGCTTTTCAAATCAAGAGCGCTCTCACCTGGGCTTAAGCCATCTAGACTGAGTATAAAATAATATTTGCATGCGTATAGGATCAAGGGCATTCTAACCTGAGCTTAAGCCACTTTGTCCTGAGGTATAAAATCCATATCAATATCCTACGATACTGTAACATCCTCAATGACATGTCATCTATATCCTATAATAGTCCTCGAATAGAGAAATGGGCATTTATGTTTACAACTTTGTTATCCATTTCATATCATATTTATATCTAGATCATTAACAATATGTAATCCATTTAAAACTTTGAACATTTAAATGATTCATTTGTTGTCTCATATATTTTCTCATGTAGTCATGTTAATTTATATCCATAGATCATAGGAAGTGTATGTGGATACTCAATATGTGGCATCATGTTAAAAAATCACATATCATTCACAGGTGTGAATCCCTCATTCACAGCGGTGAAGGTGTCAATGAAAAGTGTTTTACCCATGAACCTGCTTATGAAAGCTCTATCCATGTAAGGCACATTTCTCATGGGCGTGAACAATGTGTCACGTGTTAGAGAGGTGCCCTAAAGATAACACCTTTATCACTATTTGTACAATTTCATTTATATAAATAAAAGGCATATCTCATTATATTGATGTTCATTTAATATGAATTGATAAGATCTTAAATTGATTAATGAAAGTCCTTGATATAAAACATAGAATGAAGGAAATCATGAGGAGATTATGATGTGAGATTCCTATCATATGTATGTTGGGTTCTACAGGCAAACATATCATATACATTAGATACATCAGAATTTAAAATACCAAAACCATGAAATCACCCTATGTAGATATGATCAATTAACCTAATTAATGGTTTGAAGAAGTTTACCTTTCGAATTAGAGAACCGTGATTGTCAAAACTTCTTGCTAGATTGTTTCAAACCACAGTAATCCTCTCTTAGATTACCTCTAAGAAATCCACACGAAGATGCGAATGAGCAACCCTTGGAGGCTATAGGTTTCACACAATCCCTTATGCCAGCAAAGAAAGATGTGATTGAGAGAGAGGGAGAATGAACTCTTTGTGTTCTCAAGGCTGCAAGTGCCTTCTAATCTCATAAAAGGACTATTTATAGTCTCATGAATGGTTAGGGTTCGAAATCCACAATCAAAGAGTCCTAATCAAATTAGTTTTCTAAATCTAACTACTTTATCAATCGGAAAACCAATTTCCCACTAGAGATATGCCCAAAATTAGGCGGTTCCCGGTCATGACATCCTATGTCCCAATTAGGACCTTATATAAATCTAGTCCAGTAGCTTTTCTAGAATGCGAGCCATAATTTTTTGCTTGTGATAGAAACACGTTCGCAAAACCACCATTCACAACCGCGACGCATGTCCCACTTAGGAAAATGCCATTCCTGATCAGGACACAGCCTAACCTGGTTTTTCTCTCTCAGTTTTGGATCCAATCCAAAAGTCCATTTTTCATCCTCTATGCATTTTTAATGCATATGATCCATTAGGTTCCCGGTTATATTAGCCACTCATATCAATATTGAATCTCGAGCAAGTCATGAGCAGTATCTAGCAATACATTATGACCCCCAATTTATCAGAAAGTCAGTGGTATGACTATAAACCTTTCCATAGACAATTATACATGTTATTCGTTCTTTCATTATACCCCATTTGGTTTAAAGAATTGTTCTTTCACATCCTATGTCCCAATCAGGACCTTGTATAAATCTAGTCCAGTAGCTTTTCTAGAATGTGAGCCAGACTTTTTTGCTTGTGATAGAAACACGTTCGTAAAACCACCATTCATGACTGAGACACATGTCCCACTTAGGAAAATGAAATTCCTGATCAGGACAGAGCTTGACCTGGTTTTTCTCTCTCAATATTGGATCCAATCCAAAAGTCTATTTTACTTCCTTTATGCATCTTTAATGCATATGATCCATTAGGTTCCCAGTTATATTGGCCACTCATATCAACACTGAATCTCGAGCAAGTCATGAGCAGTATCTAGCAACACATTATGACCCCTAATTGACCGAAAAGTCAGTGGTATGACTATAAACCTTTCCATAGACAATTATACATATTATTTGTTCTTTCACTGTACCCCATTTAGTTTAGAGAATGGTTTAAGTGTCAGCTCCCACTAGATTAATTATGTCACACCTAGTCCATGTGATATTAGTTTTTGTCTTTAAGACTCATTACTCTTAAAGATATGTCTTCAAAGACTTTCTTCAAAACATTTCCATTTTGGCCAAAGTTTCCCGAGTAATTATCCCAATAAGAAACTGTAGGTATACTCTCTTTTTAACGGGAGTAGTAAATCCTCTATTGGCTACCTAACTACCTTTGAATACCTCAAGTTATGCCCAATCACTACCTTATGAGCAAGCTGTCTTGAGACAACAAGGAATGAAGTCAAAGCACAGTAGCAGTATTTAAGATAACTGTGAGCACCTCAACTCCAATGATATTTGCACCATTACTATGATGAAATTATCATTACCATACGTATAGAAAATCCATATGATAATCTCATAACAGGTCTCCAATATACTTGATTACTCTAGCAATCATCCATATGTTAACTTTAAACATCTCACGCTTATAAGTTATGAGAACTGCTATTTGATCCAATCAAAGAGTATAAAATGTGTTAGTCTATCTAGATCAATAGCCTATCTTATCAATCCATATAAATGAACATTAATATAATAAAAATTGCATTTATTCGTATAAATGAAATTGTATATATAGTGCTAAGTTGATTGCCTTTAGAGCACCTCTCTAATATACTCCTACTCACAATAAAACTAATCGCCTTTGTATTTAATACCACAAATGAGTGCATGAAAATCAAATTTCCTTTAGTGAAGTGGCTTTATCAATAGATCAATAATGTTATGATCAATAGGCATTCTTTCTACTTTCACATCACATTTACCTATGATCTCTCTAGTCACATGATAGTGTTTGAGCACATATTTGGACCTTTGATGAAATTGTGGCTCCTTTGCTTATACAATGACTCCATTGTTGTCACAATACAAAACTATTGGACTAACAATGCTAGGGACCACTCTAATTTCTTAGATGAATTTTATTATCCAAATTGTTTCCTTAGCTACCTCGGAAGCTACAATGTACTCTGCTTCAATCATTGAATCAACAGTCGTCTCCTATTTGGAACTCTTCCAACTGATTGCTTTATCGTTCAATATGAACACATAACTTGATTGGGATTTGGAGTCATTCCTATCAGTTTGGAAGCTAGCATTTGTATAACCGCTTACCTCAAGGTCTCCATCTCCATATACTAAGAAAACATCATTAGTTCATCTCAAGTACTAAAGAATATTCTTGACAACCACCCAAAGACCCTCACCAAGGTTCGCCTAGTATCTGCTTGTGACACTTAGAGCATATGATACATCAGGTTTCATACATATCATAGCATAAATGATTGATCCAATAACCGAAATATATAGAATCAAACTCATACGAATACTCTTATCTTGTGTCTTTGGACATAGATTTTGAAAGGGTAATCCCATGAGTATAAAAATAAATCCTTTCTTGGATTGTTCCATCCAATAACTCCTAGATGCCTACTTCAATCCATAAATGGATCTCTAAAGTTTGCATACCTTTTCACTATCCTTGAATGTAAAGCCCTCTAGTTGTGCCATGTACACATTCTCGGTAAGGTTTCCATTTAGAACGTCATCTTTATATCCATTTGTTATATCTCATAATCATAATGAGCAACATTGGACAGGAGTTTCCTAATGGATTTAAGCATGGCTATGAGACTAAAGGTTTTGTCATAGTCAATTCTTTGCCTTTGATAATATCTATTAGCTACTAGCCTAGCTTTGTAGGTAGCCATATTACCCTCTATATCTGTTTTCCTCCTTAAAACCCATTTGCACCATATAAGTTTTATCCCTTTAGGTGGGTCAACCAAGATCTGTACCTAGTTTTTGAACATGGAATCCATTTTTGACTTTATGGCTATAAGTCATTTGTCATAGTCTGAACTATTTCGAACTTCTTTGTAAGTCGTAGACTCATTATCTTCTATGAGCAATACGTCCTTTTGTTCACTGATGAGAAATCCATATCTCTTTGGAATAATATGTATCCTATTTAATTTATGAAAATCTTATATATCAGAATGTGTAGCTATTACAACATTTGTATGAGTATTACCTTCGAGTTTAGGTAGTTGATCTACGTCTGCTTAAGTATCTTGAACTTCTTCAAGTTCAACATTGCTCCTACTATCTCCTCTTAGAATAAACTTTCTCTAAAAAGGTAGCATGTCTTGAAATAAACACTTTTTGTTCCGAAGGGTGGTTAAACTGATATCCATAAGAAGCCTTTGGATATCTCACAAATAGACATTTGTCAGACTTAGCTTCAAGCTTGTCTAACATTGTCCACTTCATATAAGTAAGACAACCCCAAACTCTCATCTATCAAATTATGGGCTTCTTATTAATCCATATCTTATATGAAGTAACATCATCCGACTTTGAAGGGATACTATTTAAAATATAAACAAAGTCTCTAGTGTGTAACCCCAAAATGACTTAGGGAGTTCTGCAAAGCTCATCCTAGATCTAACCATGTCCAATGGGGTTTAGTTTCTTCTTTCAACCACACCATTGTGTTGTAGCGAATAAAATGGAGTCCAGTAGGATAATATCTCATTATCTCTTAGATATTCCTAAAATTATTGGCTTAAGTATTCTCCACCTCATTAGATCTCAGTGTTTTAATACTTTTGCCAAGTTGTTTCTCTACTTCAATTCTGAATTCCTTGAATTTTTCAAAGGCTTCAGATTTGTATTTCTAAGAACACATACCTAAATCTTGAATAATCATTGATAAAGGTAATGAAGGAAGCAAAACATCTTCTAGCTTGCACAAATATTGGACCACATACATCGGTATGTATTAGGTCTAATAATCCATCAGCATGTTGACCCTTTCCCCTAAAGGGTATTTTCGTTATCTTGCCTAACAAGTAAGTTTCACATGTGTCATATGATTCATAATCAAATGACTCCAAGCTACCATTTTTATATAACTTAGCTATGCACCTCTCACTTAAATGGCTAAAGCAACAGCCATAAGTAAGTTGGTTTAAGGTTATATAATTTTTGTCTTTTATTATTTTTTATATTGAAAATAGAACCATACAAATCCAATATGTAAGTACCATTGCATAAAGTTCCAGTACCATAAAGAATATCATTCACTCAAAATAGAACAACCATTGCCATTAAAATTTAAATTAAATCCACTTTTATTTAAACTAGAAACAAAAATAATGTTTTTATAAGTAATGGAACACAAAAGCAACTATCAAGTTCTATTACAAGCCCACTTGGTACTATCAAAACATAAGTCCCTATAGCTAATGCAACAATCCTTACTCCATTGCCAATGTGCAGGTTTGACCCTCCCCTCTTGAGATGTCTACAGTTCCTTAGGCCCTGTATATCAGTATATATATGTGAGCCAAAACTAGTATCTAATACCCAAATGTTATTAGAAGAACACTAACCTCAACTACGAAAATACCTGAAATAGATAGGACATCGGATCTCTTCTTTTTCAAAGACTCCAAATAGGCCTTGCAATTCCTCTTCCAATAGCCATCCTTGCCATAATGAAAATAAGTCCCTTTTGTTGCAGTCTCTTTGGCCTTCTTCTCGACCATACCTCCCTTAGGCTTTGTGGACTTCTTCTTCTTCTTCTTTTTCTTAGAGCTCAAAGAGTTCACTAACATCACAGCCTTACTTTCCTTCTTCAAAGAAGGCTCTGTTGTTTGAGCAAATTGATCAGCTCGAGAATAATAGATGAACCCTTGTTCATTTGATAGTTTAGCACAAAGTGTGCATAACTATAAGGTAAACTGTGAAGGATTAATTCTATACTTAATTCACGGTCCATCACAAATCCTAGCTAGCACAATCTCTCGATATAGCCAATCATCTTCAATGCATGTTGCACTAGAGATATCCCCTCAACTATCTTTGAGTAAAAAAGCAACTTAGATTTTGGATCTCACTTGCTCATCAAAGAGCTCTTTAAGATGTAGACTATGGTGTTAGCATCCAAAACCTCATGTTGCTTTTGGAGCTATGGTAATATAGAGGCAAGCATGATATAGACTGTCAACTCACTATTGTCCATATGCTTCTTATAAGCAACCTCCATATTAGTAAATGCTCTAGTAGCAAGATGAGAAGGGAGCTTTGTATCCAGGACATAGGCTATCTTTTCGGCTTTGAGAACAATTCTCAAATTCCGATGCCAATCTATGAAATTCAGCCCAGTCAACTTTTTTGACTCTAGAATAAAGCATAAGTTCACATTGTTTGTCATGATTCTAGCAACCTAAATGTAAAAGAAAGCATGTTAGAGAATGTATATGAATGTATGATATAAGGTCTTTAATATGACCATTATGGCTCCCCTTATTTTATTACAAACTCATAGCCTTCACTATGAATCTGAGAGAACCTATATGGAAGTTCTCTTAGTGGGTCGATATCCAATCTTACTAAGAATGACCTTGGCGCAAATCGAGCCGACCATCTTAGTTCGATTAGTAGGTATCTAATCCATATCAATTGCATTCTCAAGCAACTATAGAATTTTGTGCTATCAACTAATCGATATGTGCATATACATTGGGCTATCAACTCTTGATACGTGTATATCTCATAAACACTTCCCAACTTCAGCTTCAATATTCATTAACCTTGGCTCAAATCTAACAAGTTAATGACATTAGTTAAGTCCAACCCATTTGTAACACCCTCGACTTTCCCACATGCATTATGACACGCATTACATTTGGACATATTCAATTTATATATGTTATTCACATGAAACACATGCATACATAGAGATTTTAGCTAGACGTGTTCACGATATAGACTTGACACGGGTCGGTTTATTGCAATAGGAGCAAGTCGTACATGTCTAGTTATAATTTAAATAAGGATACAAGGTATTGAAAATTAATTAAATGAAATGATTAAATTTAAAATAAATGAAATTTGACATAGTAAAATTAATTAAAGTAGACAATTTGCCTAGATAATATTTTGGCACTAAGTACATGTAAATATGTAGAGAAAATAATAATAATAATTAATTATTATTTAAAATTATTTAAATGTCAGAAAAGTAAAAAAAAAAAGAAATCAGAAATATTAGAATGGGACAAAATTATCTAAGTCAAATAGGGTTGCTGCCTTATCTTCCAGACCATCTTCTTCCCTCATCTCTTCTTCATTCTTTCTCCCAAATTTTTCCAAAAAAAAGACCAGGAACAAGAGCATCTGAAGGTTAGTTTGTCTCCATAAATTGCTAGTTTTAATTTATGGTTAATAGAAAATGATTTAGGAAGTGCAAACTATATCACTTCCATGGGTAAGCTACTTGAATTCTGTTTTTATGGCAGAAACGTAGGGTCCCGTTTTCTTCATGTTAAAAGCTGATTCTGAAGAAGCACAAAATAGAAAACTTGTAGCTTTATATCTTATGTTTAAGGCTATATAAATGGTTTTGCATGATTTGGTGTCTGTGAAAAGATATGGGCATCGGACTGGAACCGGTTCCATTGAGGAACCTAGCTGAATCATCTATTGTTTTAATTCTGTTTCTATATGATAGAGTCGGTAATTGATGAAACTCTGTGTTATCTATCGCATACCAACTTTTAGGACTAGATTATGGGCGGATGTTGAGTTATAGGCAAGAGAGTCATGCCTGTTCCATATTTGAACTACCTGCTTAGTATCCTGGGCAAGTCCCGTCAGTTGTATGCCAATTTTGAGCTCCTTATAGACATAATCTGTGAATGGTCAAAATATAAAAGTTATAGGTACATATCTTAGCTAAATTTTGGCACAAATTGGACCACAATATGTTATATATGTTGTGAGTTATACCCTTCAAAAGTCAGACTGGTCCAGATGCCAGCCCTGTTTCTAACCAG
>CATIWF010114021.1:0-55046 GCA_949630135.1 Balakata baccata
AAATTTAATTTTATTTTTGTAATTTCAAGGGGAGTGATGGGTGGAACATATTGATGTTTCCTCCTGCCAAGTCCCAACATGCCCCTAATGCTCTTTAGGGGGGAGTGACTAGTCACCAATTGGACTAGTTGCTTGGATCGGAAGCTTGATGGGGCCGTTCGCCTTGTGGGTGCGCCCCTACCCATACGAACATGCTATAATGGCTTGGCCATCTTTGTAATACTCAATCGAATATTAATGAAATGCTTGCTCGATTTCTACTCATTTTGTGCCTTTCTTTATGTGGTTGTGCCTATTCGATGTGATGCCATGGTTATACGATTGCTTGTTGTATTTATGTGCTATTTTGGTTATGCTATCGTACCATGCTTGAAGTTGCTATTGGTTATTCAGTCATTGGCCCGAATCCGACCCATGTCCCTTATATGCAGAATTAGCGGAATAACTCTTGGCTGACTTGCTTGAACGCGACCCAAGTAAGTGCCACACGGTCCCAATTGTGGGCCCGTAACACTAAGCCTATGATTTCATAGATCAATCTCTCTCTCTTTCGATTTTTTCTTTATATATATATAGGCACCAATCCATTAGTGGCTCTGATGAGGCAGATGCTCTTTCTGTAGGAGTGTCCAATCATTTATAACACTCGTTTCACCCTGATGGACTAAGAAAATGAAACGGCCATTTGGTATTTTTCTCAAGCAAATGGTTGTTGCAGCCATGGTGGTAATACATTTCCTTTGCTTGATCAAATCATAAATGGTGGGCTATTTGAAAATGCCTGTTAGCTATTTCTACTGCAAAATGGAAATTAGTAAGTGTGCTTGGAAAATTTAAGTGTTTTCAAACTAAAATAAAAATTATGTCTTGATTTCTAATCAAATGTTTGTAAATTTCTAAGTTTCCTTGATAGAATATGCTTAGATTTGATTGCTAAAGAATGAAAAAAATTGAGCAAATAATATTGACAGTAATGAAATTTGAGCTGGTGAGCAATAAAGAAAGAGAAAATAAATCTTGAATAAATGCAATTATCGAAAAAAATAACTTTAATGATGAAATTAACTTAAAATAACTACAATGAGCTGAATGAAGAGAACAAAAGCTAAAAAGACGGAAGCTAATGCTAAAATGAGAATGAAGAAATTTGGTAGAGACTTAATTTAATTGTTATTGAGTGTTTGCTGATGATGGTTGGTTTATTATTGGTTAGTCCTCTATGAATGCTCTTCCTTCATATATCATCAAACCCAAAAATAACTGTTGATCATGTTCTCCAATTCCTACACTTTCTCTCCAACTGCTCCATCTTCTCGAACTTTCAAATAGTGCATCATATTCCTAACAATTATATACATATTTTTTCCCCTAGTCTACCACTCTTTAGCAACTACTCCTTTCTCCCTAGTCTGCCACTCTCCAACAACTACTCCTATTCTCTAGGGATTTTCTCCTAGCTACTTATTGCCCAAGTATCACCCCAAGTATCTAACTTCTCATGGGCATGAATTCTTAACCTTTATGGACTTTAGGCTTCAATTACTATAATGGACTTGGGCCTCAATCCAATAGACCTAAAAAAATCTGGTGCAATCAATTGCCACCTGTAACGTCCGGCGATTTAGGCTCCAATTGCGCGTGGCCATAATTGGGTGCACCGGTTCGATCGAAGTCTAAATTAGACCTTGGAAAAATCATAAACAATAAGGAAATATAAGTAGGGATATTAGTATATGAGAATAAAAAGATTGGTGGAAGAATTGGAAAAAAATAAAAATCACCCTAAGGACAAAATTGGTATTATCGAAATTGTTGGAGAAAAATTTGTAAGAATTAGAAATACATAGGGTGGAAATGAAATTTTCCATAATTAAAATTTAATCAAGATTAATTAAGTAAATGGACCAATAGGAGGTAAGATTAAGCTAATCAGTGGGATCCATCAATCAACCCTAATGTAAAGGTCAATTTTGGTAGCATTTTTCTCATTTATCCAACCACACCTTCCATCACCAATTTCTCCTCCTTTGGCCAGTCATATCATTTCCCACACCTTCCATTTTTGTGTCATCTAAGCTCTTTAAAGAGTGAAAATAAAAGGGTTTAGTTAGAGAGAATCAAGAAATTAGAGAAATTCTACCATAAAAGTGAGTTAGGAGATAAAGAAAGAAGAATTTTGGGAAAATTTGGCCACCATAAGAGAATTATCAAGGTGAGTTTATTCTTCTTAAATTCAACTATTTTCTATTTATTTGAGATCCTTGTGGATGATTGATATGGTTGGAATTGATAGATTGGGGTTTGTGTTAATGTTGTATAACATATGTTGAGAAGTATTGGTATGTTAGGAAAATGATGAAATTGACCCTTAGGCAGCTGTAAATGATGATTTTGTGACTTGAAAATTAAAGAAATAAGACTTAATTGGAAGTGTGTGGGGCTGCCATTGAAGGGAAATCAAGGGATTGGTGTTTAGAAGTGTTTAATGGTGGAAAAATAATTTGGTAATGGATGGATGTTAAGGAATGGAGGGGCTATTTTGTTTGAATTTAATGGAGTGAGTGGCTATTGAGTATTATGAACATAAATAAGGTAATGAAAAGAAGACATAAAAATATGGAAAGTGGTAGAAAAGCATTAGGGAAATTAAATATCATTTATGCATAAACAATGGTTGAGTGAATTGATGATTGAAATATTGTTTATTTTGTTAAAGCCAAACAAGTGAGCAAAAGAGTGTTCATCAAGAGGTGAACAAAGGAAAGGAAAATGCCACCTAACATGTGAATAAAAGTGAAGTAAAGAGGAGTTTGGAGCTGTTTAGGTATGTGCTTCTTGGATAAAAATCTTTCATACCTTAATATATATTTAATATTGTGTATAATGTGTATTGATGCATATGGATTGCAATGTAGTATATTAAATTGTTGCCCTTTTAATTTTGTGGCATAATGGTATGAAATATTAGGTTTTATGAATGCATTTATGATCTGGAAATTTTGGGCATAGCATGAGTACATTGGATTATGAAATTGATTAGTTTGCAATGAAGTCAATTATTACGCTGTTACACAAGCACTAGAACAAACTTAACAAAATAAATTATAACTTAGGATGTTGTAATCAGATTGAATGAAAACAATTGGATATGATAGTTAACATATAGTGTTAAAAATGTTATAAAAAACATAAGTTGAAATTTGGTTGGTAACTAGGTCGAAAATTGGCCACAAAATCCAAGACCTAAGTTAATCAATAAAATTCTAGGACAAAAATTTAGTGAACACTACTTGGTAAATTGACCATAACATTTTATAGAAAATTCAGATTCTGGTGATTTTTTTTTTTTTGCGAAATGAATTTAAGACAATAAAGTAAAAATTCATAGAAGACCATAAGGTTAGAATTAGACTAGAAATAGGCCGAAATTGAGGCCCAATTCTAGGGCCGAAATTTTCCATGACTTGAAAATTTATATTTTGGTAATTTTCATGTGGTGTGAATTTTGTATATTATGGGCTTGAATTTTGGTTTAAGTGATCATGTGAACATATTATATATATAATTTACTTGTAGAAAAAAAACATAGTAAGAAGTTTGTGGTAACAAAAATTGTCAAAGCCCGAGTACATCTAATATTGAACTAGAATAGTAAATAGTTTGACATGCCAATCAGGGAAAAAGTAAATAAATAACAAAATGCGCGCAAAAAATTATTATTAAAAAGCCGATAATACCATTATTAGAAAAAAAACCGGTAATGGCACTATATATAAAGCCAGTGATGGCGTTACTTAAAAAGCTGGTAAGACATTATTAAGAAGCCGGAAATGGCAAACCCATATTCCTATTGTTGAGTTCAGACATAGGTGTTATGGGCCTGATTAAAATAAGAATAAATGTATCAAATAATTTAATTATTGGTAGACTTTTTGAGTATGTGAGTATGCTAAAGAATTATTTAATTATTTGATTAACTTGTATGTTTTGATTGATGAATCTGTATGTTTTAATTGATGAACTTGTTTGTGTTGATCGATAAACTTGTAGGTTAAAGATAATAAAACTGCAATATATGTGGCATGAATATTTATATAAATGTACGTATATAAAATTTTTATCCTATAAAGCACCACTAAGCTAATAACTTAGCGCGGATGATTTTTCTCGCGCAGGTATAAAAGTTTTGGAAACAGTAAAGTAGCTGTCAGAAGTAGAAGGAAATTCAGATGCTAAGTAGCTTAGAGTCCCTAGTAATTCTTGGTATATTTTGTTAAAAACTTTGTATTACTTAATTAAAGATTTCTCTCCATATAAAATATTATGGGGTGAGTAATGCGGATACTATCAAAATAATAATACTGTAAATATATGTTTTATCATAAAATGCCAGATAATAATTTTTGGTGTGTTGAAATAATTATTTGGATATTTAAATATTTTATATATGAGGGTGGTGTCCACTTACCTTGCTATTTTAGAGTGGAGCAAGGGGTGTTACACCCCTGCAAATAATGTGGCCATGGGTTATACCTGTTTGGATTGTAAATTGGGAAATTTACACAGAGCACTAACATTTGAACATTTTTTTAAATTTTATCTACAAAATTTCTGTATTTT
The DNA here is from genome assembly GCA_949630135.1 of Balakata baccata. Classification (NCBI taxonomy): domain Eukaryota; kingdom Viridiplantae; phylum Streptophyta; class Magnoliopsida; order Malpighiales; family Euphorbiaceae; genus Balakata; species Balakata baccata. Next base: position 4,621 of record CATIWF010114021.1, read on the forward strand.
CATTCATTGTTTCTATATTTTTATTTTTACTTTTTTTTCTTTTTTTTTTCAAATATTAAGTTTTACTGTGTATTTAATATATTTTTCATTTAATTAAGACATAAAATGATCTTTTTTCACATTTTAAACATGTATTAAGAATTTTATTAACTTGCTTGGCCATCATTTTCTCTTTATGCATGTATTTATTTATTTTTTAATCATTATTTAATTAACTTAATTAGCAAAAAAAATATGTAAACTTGAATTTAATTAACTTACTTACCAAAGTAAAACTTGGAGAAAACTTAATTACAAAAAAAATATGTAATTTTGTATTTAATTAACTTAATTAAGGTTATTTATTTTGGTAAACCTTGGGTAGATCTTTGATAATTTTTAGTTGAGAGATTGACTTGATATTGGGTAAACCTTGAATAAACATTGAGTAAATATTGGATAAATTTTAGGTAAACCTTATATAACTTCAACTTTGATAAATTTTCTTATAAACATTGGGTAAATCTGGGGTATAATTTGAATAAATCTTAAATAAATCTTTAATAAACCTTTCGTGACTTCAATATTCATTAATTTTGAGGTAAATCTTAGGTAAACCTTAGGTAAATCTTAAGTAAATTTTTGGGTAAACCTTATGTAACTATAACTTTCATTAATTTTGTGTTAAATTTTAAGTAAATCTCGAGTAAACCTTGTGATAAGCCTTGGATAAATCTTTTGTAACTTTAATTTTCATTAACCTTGGGTAATTCTTAAATAAACCTTAGTAAATATTGAGTAAAACTTATATAACTTCAACTTTCATTAATTTTTTTTTTTTATAAACATTGGGTATAATTTGAGTAAAACATTAAGTAAATATTTAATAAATCTTGTGTAACTTCAACTTTTATTAATTTTTTTTTTTGTAAACATTTGATATAAGTTAAGTAAATATTGAGTAAATCTTTGATAAACCTTTTGTAAATTCAATTTTCATTAATTTTGTAGTAAACTTTTGGTAAACTTTGGGTAAGTCTTAGGCAAATTTTGAGTAATTATTTAGTAAACCTTAGTAAATATTGAGTAGATCTTATGTAATTTCAATTTTCATTAATTTTTTGGTAAATCTTGGGTAAATTCTGGGTATAACTTGCATAAATCTTAAGTAAATCTTTGATAAAACTTTTACAACTTCAATTTTCATTAATTTTGCGGTAAACCTTGATTTTTGGTAGTTTTGAAAAAAACTTTGTGTAGGTAATATTTTTGAAAAAAACTTTGAGGGGGAACACTTTTATTAATGTTTACTCATTTTTTTTTTCATTTTTGTAAAATTCCCTTATAAATTCTCAAAACTCTCTAGGCCCTTACATATTGTCCTCTAGCATAATGAGGCCCAAAATCCTTTTTTCTCTATAGATCTAGAGTTTTAGAGGCAAAAAAAAAAAAAAAAGAAACTAGAATATTTGAGGAGTTCGAGACTTATTTCCCAAGAGAATGTCTTAGTTAAATTCAAATTCAAACCTCTTTCCTTCTCTCTTCCAAAACCCAAAAAGTTTAATCCTCAAAAAATCAACATTTTCTCTCCATCTTCTTCAATCTCTTTATCTTTCTCACCAAATCCATCTCAATCCTCCATTTTCAATTCCTCTAACCAAGAAATTGCAAGAAACCAAAGAGACCCATTTTCTTCCTAAAGAACTTTCGACCCAAACTCCCATAGAAGAACACAAAACCCACACATACCCTTTAGCCATCCCTTAAATTGCACAACTCCACCCCTGAAAACACTGAGATCGCATCGCGTGGCTTCCCCCTTATTGTCGAAGCCGTCCATATCATTGATTAGCTGGAGAGTTTCTCCTGTCACTTCGCCTTTTGCTCCAACCGTGCTACCATCAATCGCACAACTGTCAACCTCTTTCTCTTGAAACCCACGTTTAACGCCGCTTCGAAGAATATCAAATGCCGCCTCGAAGAATATCAAAAGTCGCTAACCGAATCTCTAACCACCAAACCAACCTCACAGTTGCACAAGAAAAATGCCCAACCCTCCTTCTACAAATGATGCGATACTCGGGTACTGCCAGCCATCGCCGATCTTAAACCACCAAGTCCTATCGCCGAGACCCAACATTAACGCGAATTCTACTTTGGTCGAGAGGAACAACATCTACAGTCGCTGCCCCAAGCCAAGCAAGACCTATATTCCCACATACCCATTTCTCAGGTAATCTTTCTTCTTTGAAATTATTACAATCTCTATGACTCTATGGATTGTTGAACTCGTGATGAAAATTGGCTGAATGTGGCTTAAACCGTTTTTTTCCTTGTGTTTTTGTCTATTTTCTTACAGCAAATAACCCTATGATTAAATTCCCTCTTGGAAAATTCTACTCCAAAGTTTATATTAGAAGAAAACCCAAAGGTAAATTCTTAGAACTCACCACTTCTAAGTTTGTTATGTGATAGGACTGGAATTTTCCTTGGTGGGGAAATCCCCTTGAATTAGCTTGAGATAAATTTTGGCCTGAAAATAATTATTTCGGCCTAGGGAATGAGTGTGAAGAGATTTTCTTGTAAAATAGAAATGAATTTTTGCCTGATGCCTACCTAATCTCTGGATTAGAATGGACATTTCATAGTCTGAAATCTATAAATTTTGGCCTTATCGGGTAATGGGCGAAGAAAAGAAATATTTTCGGCTTGAAGAGTTGATTTTAGCCTAGAGAGTATACTTGCCTCAATGAATATCCCCTGATGCTTATTTAGTCTCTAGGTTGAAATGAATATGTCATAGCCTGAAATCTGTAAATTTTGGCCTTGTTGGGTAATGAGTGATGAAAAGAGATATTTTTAGCTTGAATCCAGTAGGAAATTTGGCCTAGGGATTGTTTAGAATTTATTAGACTTTGCTTGTCTTTGATGAATATTTAATATAGAGAATGTTGTAATGCAGCTACTGAAGTGAAGCTAGCATCAGCTGTTGGTGAATATGAAGAGCAGCCAAGCATCAGCTACTGGTGAGCACATTAGCTATTGAGCATGTAGACTAGCCAAGCATTAGCTACTGGTGAGCGCATCAGCTGCTGGTGGCACTAGAGAGCTAAATCAAATACCTGGGAATTTTTGCAGGGACTCCTTCTTTCTGTTCAAAGCAAATGAACTGACAATAATATAAAGCTAACAAAACTAAATAACTCAGTAGCTCATGTATATAGCAGTTGAAGCTAAGTTGAAGACTGATGAAATGATCACACAGCACCAGTAGCTCATTAGCTCTTTAGCAACTCCCCAGCAACATATCACTGAGTAACACTAACTCATTAGTTCCTCAGCAACTTCCCTCAAGGTAATGTCCCAAATTCCTCTCTTTTAGTTGATGCTGATAATGAGCCTCATTCTCCCTTAGGTTGATTTGCTCCTTTAAGTATTGTTGTGGCTTGTTATAGCTCAAAGAGTGAACTTAATACAATATGCTTTGTGCTTGATGTGATGAGCTGATTGATTATGATGAGCTGATTGATTGAAAACAAAGAACACTTGCACACAAGGAACCACAACCATACATTTGCATTGATGATAAGGTGGCACTAAGCTAACCTCATCCTGATGCTTTATTGATGATTGATTAGATCATTGAACACACTCATAAAGGAAGCACAACCATGCATTTGCAATAGTCATTAAGGTGGCATTAGGCCTACCTCTACGTATGATGTGTGATTAGATCTTTATAAGACATATGTGAATTAGGACAAAAGAAGAGTGGCCCTAGGGCTTACATTTTCATAGGTACAAAATAAGTTGAATATTTTGTTTATTGATATAGTGGCCTTTAGTTCTACTAACAAACAAAAACCTATTTAGCTCAGTACCTTTCTTTTCTATCCCTAGAGAGCAACTAGAGAGGCCGTTTGAATCGCCCCATTCTCTGTTTCCTCTTGCCTTTTCTCACCTACTTTCTGTCTTTGCAACCTCCTTTTCTAAATCCTTATTAGTTTCAGTGGGAATTTTTTATGCTGGACTCTATGCCATTATTGGCTAACTAGTACTGGAGGAAGCACCATAAATCTTCTCATGGTGAACAACCTTTCTTCTCTAGTTAAATACCTCATAGAGCTTTGGTACTCTCCAGGTACTTCTTGCCTTTTAGAACTTGGAATTGGAATACTCTATCTCTCCCTAGTGAGTAACTACTCCCTAGAATGCTTTTTCTAGAAATTGATCTTAGATAGGCCTGATTCCTCCCTTTGAGCCTTGGATAATACCTACTCCCCAGCTCATTTCTCTCAAAGGCTAGCCTTGAATCCCTTTTTCTATGCAGCTGGATCCTTACATCTCCCTGCATGAGAAGTTCTTGAGGTATCCATATCTTTCGAATTTTAGGATTGGGTGCTAATCTTTCACTTTCTCTTCTTTACTTAGCATCCAGAAAGGACCTAAGATCAAAGGCTATTGTATTCACGGATGCCATAGATAGGAATGGGTCTTCATAAATTACCATAGTTTTTTTCTTTTCAGGGAACTTGAGTATCCCTTTATTAATTTTATCCTGTATCACATTTCTAAAACCCCAACAAGAATTAGTATTATAGTTCTAAGAGTCGTGATACTTACAATATGTCTTTCCTCTTAGTTCCTCCTTAGATGTGTTAGAGATATGCCAAAAGGCAATCGCCTCAGGCATATAGTCTACACATTCATAATGACATTCTTTCATTAAATTAGTATCATTTGCATATGAATTGATCTAGATCTTAAACAGATTAATGAAAGTCCATGACATGAAACATAGCATGAAGGAAATCATGATAATGAGATTCCTATCATATGTAATTATGTTAGTATCTAAATAATCCCTAGTCATAGGATCAACAAGACGGGACATTATTGATCTGGATAGACTTACACAAGTTATACTCCTTGATTAGACCAAACAGTAGATCTCATAAGTTGTAAGCATGAGATGTTTAGAGTTAACATGTAGATGCTTACTAAGAGTAGTCAAGTACATTGGATGACCTTCTACGAGACAATCATATGGATTATATATTCAAATGTCAATGATAGTCTCATCATAGCAATGGTGAAAGTATCCTTAGACTTGAGATACTCAAGGATATCTTGGATATTGATTCTGTACTTTGACTCTATTCTTTGTTGCCTCATAGAGGTCACTCATAGAGTGGTGATTGGGTACAACTTGAGGTATTCAAAGGTAATTGGGTAGCCAACAAAGGATTCATCACTTCTGATAGAAGGAGTGTATACTCATGGCCTCTTATAGGGATCATTACTCAGAAATCTCTAGCTGGAGTGGAAATGTCATGAAGATGGTATTCAATAATATGTCTAATAGAATAAAAAGTCTCAATGACAATATCTAACATCACTTGGGTTAGGTGTGACATAGTCAATCTAACGGGAGCTAACACATAGTCCATGCTCTGAACTGAGTAGGGTGTAAGATGATGAAAGAACGAATTGCATGGATATTATCTATGCAAAGGTTCATAGTCAAACCACTAACTTTTCGGTCAATTAGGGGTCATGATATGTTGCTAGATACTGCTAATGACTTGCTCTATTCAAATATTGATTCAGGTGGCTAACATAACTGGGGAATCTAATAGGTCACACACTTTAAAGTTGTGAAAGAGGAATAAAATGGTCTTGAATAGGATCTAAAAATATGAGAGAATTATTTGGAGTTGGACCATGATGGGATCCTAGAGAAATTTCGGAAAAAAAATCTCTTGAGGGAGTCACAGACCCGCAAGGGGTTGCTTGGCAGCCCACTCTTGCACACCAGAGTAATTCAATTGGCCAATTAATGTAAAATATCTCCTTTAGCCCCCCAAACCCTATTTTGAACTATTTAGGCAACCCTAGGGTCTTTAGGAAACACTTATAAAAAGGAGTTTTCACTAGAAAATTAGCCATAACCTTCATAAACGTTAAGTGTTAATTTTCTAAGTCTTTTTCTTTCAAAGAATATTATTTTTGCTAGTACAAAAATAATTATTCTAGGTCATTCCCTAAGAGATTTCATCCTTCCAACTTTGTGTGGATTACCATAGGTTTGGTTTGTTGTAGTTTGCGACAACCCGACAAGAACAGATGGAAAATTTCAAGAACACCAAAGGTAAAATCTTCAAACATTTATTTTGGTTAAATTAATTTTGATGACACAAGTTGAATCCTTGGTTCGGGATTTGATTTTTTTATTTCCACTGTATATTTATGTATGAAATACATCCTCAAAAGCCAACATTGGTACCAGAGCCCCCTTGTATTTATCAAAATTAATTTTGATTAAAGATGCAATGAGATTGCTTGATTTTGGCAATTTTGGTTCGATTAAAGTGAAAAATTAATTTTAATTTGTAAAATTCGTTTTAATTATTTTTCTCACTATAATATGATCATGGGATTATTAAGGATGATTATAATGATTGGAAAATTGTTTGAATCATGATTATAATGATTGGAAAAAAGTTTGAATGGGATTCAAACAATTAAATTCGGATTTATTGTTAAAATTGCTAAAAACTAGGTTTTACCTATCTAGCAATGTTGTTTGGTTTATTTTATGAGGCTGTTCATAATATTTTTATAATTTTATTATTAACATATTATTTAGACATTTTGGGAATGTATTTAAGTCTCTAGAAATGTCAAGGAATTAATTAAAAATCATTTTAATTAATTTTACAAACAAATTGCAAAACTAGGGCTGTTTTGTTTGAATTATATATATATTTCAGTTTCAACACCTTTAAAATATGTTTATATGATTATTATGATAGTATTTTGATGTTAGATACATGCCAAAATTATTTTCCTCAATTTTAAATTTCCAAATTAATTCTAGTTGTAATATGTGTCGGTTTAAGCATTTTTGTGTTGGTTCACTAGTCTTGATATTTTGGCTTATACAAAAAATTATTTTGATTGGTTTGAATTGGCTTAAAAGTGCTTGGACTGATGATATAAGGTTCTAAAATTTTTGAAAATTTTTAGAAATTGATTTTGAATCAATTTAAGTTAAGCAATTTGTAATTCTAGTGTGACTAGATAATGACGTGCATGTTAAAAATTAAATTGTTTAATTTTAATATCATTATAATTTATTTTAAAGGTGGATTAATTTTGAAAATATGGAATTTAATTTAATGTGATTAAATATTAAAATACATATTAAAATTGCACACAAAAATAGAACTAGCTAAATCAATATAAGTAAGCAATTTCTGTTCAAGCATTGAAACCAGTTTTTCTAATTGGAATAAAAATGACATTATCTTATTTACCTTTATTTTATGCATTAGAGAATATATGCTTGGGGTGTATGGATTGCATGATGGATGATTATGGACCTAAGCCCAATGTGATTGAGCATGCATGGTTAATTTTATCTTATGGTAAATAGGGCCAACATATCCCTACCTCTCCTTATTTTTCATGTATTTCTCTTCTCATCTCACTCTCTTCAAATGTAACTTGAGATTTTATTTTTGAAAATATGTAATTAGATTACATAGGATTATGATAGATTGGAGAAGCAAATGAGCAAGAAGCAAGGAGGAGGATATTCTTAGGTTTGACCTAGAAATATGAATTTTGAATTTCTATTTTTGGGTTGTAACGGATGCATATTCTTAGATTTGACCTAATCAATGCCCTTTGGCTTAAGGAATTGATTGTAGAACGTCCATAATCATGCCATGTCGTTAGTGTAACTATCTTTTTATATATTCTTGTGGTGAATGGATATATAATTGCATGTCAATATAATGATGAGACTAAATTAATAAAATCCCTCAATAAATAATAATTAAAACTATTGTCTTCCATTAATGTGAGGAGAACTAGAGTTCTTCTAGATGTTGGATTGTTGAGTTGCTTCCAGCTCACTCTATAAGAATATGTTTGAACCATCAAAATAAGATTTCATAATTAATGAGTTGGACTTAACCGATGTCATTGATTTGTTGGATTTGCACCAAGATCAATAAGTATTGGAGGTGAGGTTGGGCAGTGTATATGAGATGTACACACATCAAGACTTGATAGCCTAATGTATGTGCACACATTAATTAGTTAATAGTACAAGACTCGATAATTGTATGAAAGTGCAATTGGTGTGGTTCAATACCTACCATTCGAACTAAGGTGGTTGACTGGATTTGCATCAGGGCCATTCATAGAAAAATTGGATATCGACCCACTAGGAAAACTTTCATATAGGTTCTCTTGAATTCATAGAGAGGGCTATGGGTTCGCAATAAAATAGTGGGAGGCATAATGCATATTATTAAAGACCAAATATCATGTATTCTTATACATACTTCTACAATCTCATTCTTTACATCTAGGTTGTGGGAGTCATACCATTTAGTGTGAATCAAAGCACAATTTCGAGTCAAACATATTGACTAAACTAAACTTCCTTGATTGGCTTAAAATTCAGAATAGTTCTCAAATTCGACAAGGTTACCAAAATCTTAGAATTGATGTTTTCCTTCCCTTCCGGCTAAAGGTGCTTATGTTGTGAACATCAAGCATACAAGAAGTAGTTGGATAACAATGGATAGGATCTATGTCATCCTAACTTCAAAAGCAACATAGAAATGGATGTAAAACCATTATGTATCATCTTAGTTAGATAGTCAATGAGAAAGCTCATATTATGTAATATGCGATATCTAAATTGCTTTGTCATTGTAAGATGATAGAAGGAAAATCTAAAATGCAACTTGCATTATAGATAAAAGGAAAAGGCAGAGAGACGGCCTAAAATAAACTTGCTTCCATTATGACAAGAGTTGAAAAATGGAAGTGGAATAATAAAGCTTGATTGAGTTTTAAAGAAGTAGAAGGATAAGACATTTGGATACACCTTATACTTCAAGTCAAATTTTGACATTGAGGTTAGCATTGTTTCTTAACATAATACATGGGGATTAGATACTGCATGTGAATCTCATATGTACAAGACATACAAGACTAAAAGAAACAATAGATAGCTTAAGAAAGGAGAGTCAAAAATGTGCACATTAGATATAGAGGAAAAGTTGCTACATTAGCTATAGGAGCTTATGTTTTGACACTTCCTAGTAAGTTATGCTTAAGAATTAGACAATTGCAATTTTGCTTTAGTTTTAGATGACGAATGTTATTTTGTTTAAATAGTTGAACAAAATTTTTCCATTTGATTATTAAGAACAATTGTTGTTCTATATGGTCGAATGGTATTCTTTATGGAACTAAAATATTATGCAAAAGAGTATGAATTCTTGAAAGTCTAATTCTATCCACAATATTAAATTTAATGGGTTGATGACCTAAAACCATAAATTATGGCATTGTCAACTTGGGCATATAAAGGAAAATTACATGATAAGTTATGGTAACTTGGGGTCACATGATTATCAATCATAAAACATATGTTAATCCTATTTATTAGGAAAGATGACAAAATCACCTTTTATTGAAAAGTGTGAATATGCAAAAGGACTAATGGACCTTATACATATAGACATATGTGGACCAATATTCATGTATGTGATAAATGGTTTTGTCTCCTTCATTACCATAATTATGATCACTCATAATTTAGGTAATTTTATTTGGTGAGATACAAATTGGAAAGTTTAAAAAGTTCAAAGAGTTAAAAATGAAGTAAAGAAATAATTTAACAAAAGTATTAAGGCACTTAGATTGGATCAAAGTAAAAGAATACCTAAGCTAAAGAGTTTCAATATCATCTAAAAGATAATAAGATTTTATCTCAGTGAACCCTATCTTATACACCATAACACAATGATATGGCTAAATGGAGAAATCAAACCTTGTTAGACATGGTGAGTGATGTGACATTCAGTTATAGTGTTAATTACATGTGCATTTGTTGCTAGTTTTCTTTAGATTTAATTTCTTTTGATTAGGTTTTTATTGGTGTAGGTAGTGGCACAAAAAAGAAGAATTTAGGGATCCTTCATATTAAATTGAAGCCCAAAAAGGGTGAAAATGAGTAACGAGGAGTTACGAGTCAAATTTCAGTCAAGCAGAAGTTGCACGGTCATGCAGTCTTTGCAAGGCATGCAGTTGTGGGACACCACTCATTGTGCACGACTCGTGCACAGCAAGGAAAGGGTTTGGGCTTGCACAACGCACGACCCATGCATCTTCTTCAAGGCAGCCATAATGCATGACCCATGCACGGTCATGACCTGCAATTCCACATTTTTTTATTGATGGTCTGACCTTGGATTATGGGGGCCCATGTTTTATAACTCAATTTCTATTGGTTGGGACTTCTTTCTAAGATGTAATTAGTGAATGAATTGGGGACTAAAAAGGGAGTTTGATAGATATTTGATTTTTTGTAATTAACCTAGATATAAAAAAAGGGAATTATTTTGGGGAAAAAGGGGGGAGGCCGACTTTGGGCAAATTTGATTCATTCTTTGGAGAGCTAGAGGCATGGTGGAGGAGAATTCAGAGGCCATTAGACCTAATTGTAGAAACCACACATGATTAACTTAGAGTTCCTTCCGTTTGGGGACCTTAGATCTTTGGAAGATAGCGACCAATTGTTTAAAGGGATTCCAAGTTTAAACTTCTCAGGGGGTTTTGAATTTTCGTTTTTAATTCCTTATTGTTGTATTCATGTTTAGTTCAAGCAAAGTTATTGAGTTGATCTAATTCTTTGGTTATGTGTTTGGTAACTACCTAGGATGTAATAATTTTCTCTTTATTGAATAAAGTTTAATTCTTTCTATCTTCAATTGTGCTTAATTACTTCCATTCGAATGTATGACTAGCCATCTTGCATTTAAATTGAAAGGAATATTTCAGGGTCTTGTTATTAGACGAACCATCTATAACTAGACCTAAAAATTGATATGGATGTTAATTATACCATTAGTCTGATAGTCAATGATTAAACGATAGCTAATGGAATTAAACTTATTTGTGCTTAATTGGATATAGGGAAGGGATTACAGATTAGGGATGCTTGCTAAATGCCTAATTTATCACATTGATTGAGTCATATTCGTTTTTGTCGTTTTCAATTATTAGATTGTTTTCAATTTAGTTAATTAATCTTACAATCATCAAATCGTGGTTAGAATGTTTAGGATTATTAAATTGTATTATTGGCAATTAGGGTAACTAAGAATTTAAGCCGAACCATTTCTTGTAAAATCGACCTCGGTAGTGCACTTGCCATTCTACAATGACTCGTATGCTTGTGAGTACAAACTTTGTCACATTAAGCTTTTGGCGCCGTTGCTAGGGAATGGTCCATCAAATTCTTAGTCATTTTTAATTGTCAACGTATTAGCATTTAGATTAGTTTATGCCTTTTAGTCTAGTTATTTTATTTTTTTCATGAATTTTTTATTTTCTTTTAGAAGTTGATTTCGGTTGCATGCCAGGTACTAACAAAAAAGCGAAGTCAACCAAAGCATCCACACACGATAGATATGAGTTGTGATCTAAAGCTTAAGGACAAGAAGAATTATTGATTGAAGAGAAGGGAGAACCATAATTCCACCAAGAGTTAGTAATTGAAGTAGAAGGTGAGCAAATACCTGAAAAGATGGCTGATCAAGTTGGGGAACGAGACCCCCCATCACCACCACAGAGATAAGTACCTGTGAGGCTACTTGCCATGAAGGACTATGCTAGACCGATTATATGCAATACCACCTCGTGCATAGTGCTAGGAGAGGTGGTAAGGAACTATGAATTCAAAAATATCCATTTAAATATGTTTCCATCTTTCTACGGATTGCCTAATGAAGATCCTCTCTCATTTATAAGGGAGTTTTATAGCACTGTGAGTACTTTTCTATTGGACTCTCTCCAAGAGGACCAGCTGAGAATATATTGTTTCCTATATACCTTGAAGGATAGGGCAAAAGCATGGCTAATGACACTACCCCCTAACTTTCTGAATTACTAGGATAAAGTGTACCATAAATTTATGAATAAGTTTTACTCACACTAGAAAACAAGGGAGCTTAAGGCTGAAATACAAAATTTTTATTAGAAAGATTCTAAGACCTTTCATGAAGCTTGGGACAAGTTCAAGATGTTGTTACTATAGTGTCCCCGTCATGAGTTTCCATAACCAGTAGTAACCCAGGCCTTTTATGACAGGTTGTCTTAATAATATCAGCGTATGGTAGACAATGTAGCTGGGGGTGCAATGGGAGAGAGGATGGCGAAAGAGCTATACAATATATATGAATTGCTAGGTGCTAACTCTCAACAAAAAAGCATTAGAGGAAGAAAGGCAGTCATAAATGAGGTTTCAAGTGGCAATGAACTAACATCCCAAATAGCAGAGTTAACCAAATAAGTCCGGATGTTGGTCAATAATATAAATGCGCCCACAAATGAGCTATGTGGCATTTGTCAAATATATGGTCATGGAGCTAACACTTGTCCTACTCTGGATGTATCTATAGGTACAAATTTCGAGTAGGTTAATGTGTTGAATTCTTTCCAGCTAAAACTGATGAACAATCCATATTCAAGGACCTACAATCCAAGTTAGAGGAATCATCCTAATTTTTCATGGTGGGCGAATGACCAACAACCCTAACCGCAAAGAAATCAAAATGTGCAGTACCACAATCTCAGCAATCAACTAGTGTTTCCTATGTCTTATCAACCTGGACCTTCAAATGCATAAAGGAAACCAACTCTAGAGGAGACATTATAGAGTTTTAAAGTAGCCACCGAGGACAAAACTAATAGAATAGACAAGAGGGTGGATTCTGTTAAAGCCTTTTTAAAATGATTAGAGATTCAAGTTAAACAGATTGTAGAGACAGCATAAGAAAATAGGAAGGGAAAGCAACGTAGTCAATCGGAACAAGCCAAGGCAATGACAATCCTTCAGAACAAGCCAAGCTAAGGTTGAGGTAGCTAATGATGATGAAAATTCTTTCTTTTCAAGGGATATGATAGATCAAGACAATAGGAAGGAGTAGCCAGAGAAATGGAAATAGAAAGCTAGGCAAAAAGTAGAGGACCCTGGTTATTGATTAAAGAGAAAAACTCATTTTTTGGACTTGCATTCCATAAAGCCAAGGAACTATACAAGCCTCCAATCCCCTTTTCTGGCTGACTAAAGGAGAACAAAAAGGATAAAGAGTTAGCTTGCCTTTGTTGGATGTGATCAGGAACATACCCTTTTATGCAAAGTTCTTCAATGAGTTAGCTTCGGCAAAGAGGAGATATGGGGGCTATGAAAAGGTAATGGTGATGAGGATGGTGAGTGCCATTTTATAGCAGCAACTGCCTTCGAAAATGAAAGACCATGGGAGTTTCACTACAGACATCACCATAGGAGATAAAAAGGTGGCAAAGGCCATGCTCAACCTAGGTGCAAACATAAACCTTATGTCGTACTTGATCTACACTTAATTAGGCATGGGAGAGTTGTAATTCACTACCATGTGCCTTCAATTAACTGATAGGTCAGTCAAGTATCCCATAGGTATAGTAGAGTATCTATTGCTCTAGATTGGTAAGTTAATCATCCTTGCCGATTTTATTGTTCTTGATATGGAAACCTCTCCCTTTAGAGACAAAGAGAAGACCATTCTTCTTGGTAGACCATTTATGGCAACTACTAAAACTATTATTGATATCGATAATGGTAAGCTCTCTATGACAGTTTTGGGGGAAACGATTGAATTTAAAGTGTTTAACTCTTTATCTCATCCTTCTATGGTTTCACTTGATGAAAGCTCTTACATTAACTATCTGGATTCAGTTGTTTATGATTTTTATTTGCAAGACAATGAAGCTGAATCAAGAGGAGCTCTAATCATCAGGGGAATTAGATAGTGAGCCTTGTGAGGATGAGACACCTCTCACACCTAAGGAGAGGGAGAGCACTCATGAACCCCCTTCACTAGAGTTGAAAGAACTCCCATCCACACTTAAATATGTGTTTATAGGAGAAGGATATACATACCCGGTCATTATAGCTTCAGACCTTTCCCTTAGTGAAGAAGAATTTGTTGTGAGGGAGTTGAGTAGACTTAAGAGAGACATTGGATGAGGGATATCAAATATTAAGAGCATTAGTCCTACCATGTGCATGCATAAAATCATTCTATAGGATAATGCTAAGGCTGTTAGAGACACCCAACGTAGGCTGAACCCAAATATGCAGGAAGTTTAGAAGCTCCTACATTAGGGTATAATTTACCCTATTTCTGATAGTAAGTGGGTAAGTCCGGTCCATGTTGTCCCCAAGAAATTCGGAACTACTATGGTAAAAAATGACAAAGGGGAATTAGTACTAACTAGGACCACAACAGAGTGGAGAATGTGTATTGACTACCAGAAGCTTAATTTAGCAATAAAAAAGGACCATTTTCCACTTCCATTTGTTGATCAAATTTTAGAAAAATTATCGGGCCATGCTTACTATTGTTTTCTTGATAGTCTTTCAGGTTATTATCAAGTCCCAGTTGCTCCAAAAGTCCAGGAGAAGACAACCTTCACATGCCCCTTTGGTACCTTTGCATTTAGACGGATGCCATTTGGACTATGTAATTCCCCTTATACATTTCAAAGGTGCATTTTCTCTATCTTTTCGGATATGCTTGAGGAGTGTATTGAAGTATTTATAGATGATTTTTCAGTGTTTGGTACCTCATTTGATGCATGCTTGAATAACTTATCACTTATGCTTGAGAGAAGCATTGAGAGTAATCTTACTTTTAGTTGGGAAAAAAGTCATTTTATGGTTAACTAGGGGATTGTTTTGGTCATGTAGTCTCGAGTAAAGGGATTAAGGTAGATAAGGCAAAATCGATTTAATTGCCAAATTGCCCCCACCGACTTCAGTTAAGGGCATTAGAAGTTTCCTTGGACATGTTGGTTTTTATAGACGATTCATTAAAGATTTTTCTAAAATTGCCCGTCCATTAACCAATTTGCTTGCTAAGGATGTTAACTTTGTGTTTGATGCTGAATGTCTTAATGCTTTTAATACCTTGAAAGAGAAACTGACCATTGCTCCTGTGATTATGGCACAAAATTAGTCCTTGCCTTTTAAAATTATACGTGATTCCAGTTATTATGCCATTGGGGCTGTAATTAGGCAAAGGGTAGACAAAGCATTGCATGTCATATACTATACTAGTAGGACCATAGATGATGCTCATGTAAATTACTCTACCATTGAAAAAGAACTTGTGGCTGTTGTATTTTCATTGGATAAATTTAGGTCTTATTTATCATGGTCTAAAGTCATTGTTCGTTCAGACCACACAACCTTAAGATATCTTTTGACCAAACCTAATGCTAAACCACAGCAAATTAGATGGGTGCTTCTGTTGCAAGAATTTGACTTAGAGATCAAAGATAAGAAAGGAAGTGAAAATTTAGTAGCTGATCATCTCTCTAGGTTAATTTCAAATTTTAATGCTTTGGCTTCCAAAAAGGCGATTGTCAAGACTTTTCCTGATGAATATTTATTTGCTACGAATTATGAGCCATGGTATACAGATGTTGTTAACTATTTAGCTTGTGATATACTGAGACCTGACATGCTATAACGCCCACAATTTAGGGCTTAAAAATAATGCGAATTTTGAGAGGTATTTTGGTAATTAAAAGTAATTCTGGCTTATTTTATATTTTGGTGGTCAAAACTGAATCCTGCTCGAGAAAAGCCAGATCATGGTCGAGAAAGTTTTCCTGTTTGCAATACCAATTTCTCAATCGGGACTTGGCTCTAGACTGTATGCGATAAATACATGATTTCACATCTTTTTCTGCCGTACCTTCAACCCTAACTGCCTTCTTTGAGCAGAATACCTTCTGAATTCTCCACCCTCCATCTCCATTGATTCTCCTTCACCTAAATAAAAGTAAAACACACACAAGGTTGGATTTTTTGTGAATTAATCAAGGATTTTATGGATTTTTTAACCAAGGGCACGATTTGAACACTTGGGCAGATTAGAGGTTGAGTTCCTCTGATTGTTCCTTTATGTTTCTCCACTAGTCAGTAAGTATCTATCCTCCCTAAGTCTTTAATCACATTAATTTAGGGTTTGCTTTCTGGTTTCAGGATTTTTCCTTTAATTAGGGTTTAGTTTTGATAACCTTATATGATCATATCATGTATAGCCCTCTTTGATGGGTTTGTGACCATTAGAACGTGTCATTTCTGATAGGGAACGTGTTAGAAGGTGGAAACGGTCACTGAGATGGTGAGAAACACTGATAGTGAGGGTTTTCGGCTCCATTGTTAGAGGTTTGTACATAAAATCATGTTCATTCACTTTCTGGCTGCATGTTTGCTAGTGAATAGGTATTTTGGATGTTATGTCACTGTTGAATGCCATGATTATTGATATGAATGGTCTGAACACATTGGTATGGATTAATGACATGGATTATTCATGATTTTCATATTAAAATGGTAATTTGCAAATTAAATGGATTATGACATCTTCACAATGACAAAATGGTCTATTTCAATGAGGTATGACATTTTGAATCAAGTGAATTAGTGTTAGCATGTGAAAAATGAGATTTTCACTATTGATGTCGGGAAAAGGGAGTCTCAGTCGAGACTCACTTGACCCTAGGCCTGCACAGCCCAGCGGCACTAACGCTGCAATGGCATGCCACAGCGTGCTAAGGTACTAACATACTTGTATAAAAGGGTATGATGCTAGTTTTAATGATATGGAATACATATGCCAAATCTTTTATGATGTAATATAGGAAAAACATGGATATGTGATAATTCCATTTGGATGTGTTAATAATGACATTATGTACTATGTGTTATGGCATGATATGAGATAAATAGACATGTATATGATGATATATGGGTTATGATGATATGAATGACAATATGTTACAATGTTTATGTTACTATGCGATATCATTATGATCATGGAAATTCTATCTTTATCATGGGATTTGAATCATGCGAATAAAGGAACATATGAAAAGACTAAGATGCTCTTACTCGTACTAGGACTGACTATAGGATAGATGATATGCCATTAAGGATGGTTACGGTACTGCAGGATTTCTTCATGAGTTTATTATCAGGCAAGGTAACTTTAGCTTCGAGAACGCCCTTGACCTATAATGCTAGCAACTATTATTATTATTATTATTATTATTATTATTATTATTATTATTATTATTATTATTATTATTAGCTTCAACTCCAAAAGCGCACTTGACTCAGGTAAAGAATATACAATATGATTAGGTGGGTAGGGTGGCTTCAGCTCCAAGAGTGCTCCTATTCACAACCCATATCCGGTAGTCTATTATAGAGTAACTGGGCAAATTAAAGGAATAAACAAGAAAGAGGTAAATGTATTACTCTCTTTATGAATACAGGAATGACTTCTGCTTACTAGGTATGCTATGGGTTTTGTTTGTTTGATATGTGGCATGATATCATGATGATGATTGATATGAATTGGTTTAGGTAAGAATTGTTATTATATGATAATATGATATGTTGGAATGATATACATGATATAATTTATATGATTACATATACCACTGTAACATCCTTGACCGTCCATACATGCATTATTACACGCATTTCATTTGGACAGTCATTTTATATATGTCATTCACACGAAATACATGCATACAGAGGAATTTTAGCTAAGCGTGCTCATAAGATAGACTTTTTACGTGTCGGTTTATTTCGATGGTACTAAGTTGATGTGTCTAGTTATAATTTAAATAAGGATTATAAAGTATTAAAAATAATTGGAATAAAATGTTTAAAATGAAATAAATGAAATTGGATATAGTTAAATTAATTAAATTGGACTATTTGACTAGATAGTAATTTTTTTGGCATTAACTAGGTATATGTAAAAATGTAGAGAAAATAATAAAAATAAATTAATTAATTAAATAATTAAATATTAATATCAGAAAAGTTAAAAAAAAATTTATCTCTCATTATAAACAGAACTATGTCTTATTCTATGCAATACATGATAACATGATATAAGTATAAGTGATATCCATAGATATAAGGTATTACATTTTAGTTAAAAAAAAAAAAAGGAAAAGCACAAGTTGGTGAGGCGATAGGGGCTGCTACTCATATAAGAAGGCAGCTTTTATTAGCCTTATTATTTCTTCTCCTTAATTCCTTTCTTCTTCAAACTTTCCAGCAGCCAACGATAGCTAGGAATTCTGGTAAGTTTCCATCTTTTCTTATGATGCTAAATTTAAATTGAGAATTATTAACTTCAAGGTTATTGCTTACAAGTAACTAGGTAAACTTTTTGGAATTTTGTTTTGGAGACAGTTAATTCATGCTCCATTTCCTTCATCTTAGAAACTGATTTTGGAGAAATACAAACATAAAATTTGTAGCTTCATGTCTTAGATTTATGGCTATGTAAATAGTTTTGTATGATTTGGTGTCTGTGGAAAGATATTGGCATCGGACTGGAACTGGTTCAATTGAGAAACCTAGCTAAATCATTTACTATTTTGATTATGTTTATATATGATAGAGTCGATATTTGAGGAAACTCAAAACATGAAAGTTGTAGATATCTAGATTATCTATTGTACACTAAATTTCAGGACAAGATTGTGGGTGGATGTTGAGTTATGGGCAAAAGAGTCATGTATGTTTCACATTTGAGCTACCTGCTTAGTGCCATATACATGTCCAGTCAGTTGTTTGCCAATTGTGACCTCCTTGTAGACAAAATCTGTAAATGGTCAAAACAAGAAAGTTATAGCTACATTTTGGCATAAATATCTCCTCAATATGTTATGTATTTTGTGAGTTATGGCCTTCAAAAAATGATACTGGTCCGAATGCCAACCCTGTTTTTGATAAGTCATAAGTACCCTACCATATAAGGATCTTAGAGGCCAAATGGATGAAAGTTGTTAACATGAAAAATGTTCTATTTTAACACATCTATGTTCATAAAAAGTTTGATACAAATATGACTTATAAGTTGTAAGATATGAAGAAGCAAATTTGGTGTCCCGAAACTGCCTAAGGTCTAAAATAGGGCAGAAAATAGAACACTCATTTAAATTGCATAAAATATTCCACAATGGTCCCATTTATCTAAACTTTAGATATGTTATAACCCTATATGTTAGCTTTAATTAGAAATAAGAATCATACAAATTGGACTAGTATAGAAAAAGTTATAAACTACTGAAGACATGAAGGTCACACTGCCATAATACCAAACCCTAGTTAGTGGTCCTTAAAATGCATATTTCAATTTGTTCAAGTTTCACAAAGTTTATTTAGCTACCAATTGACCAAGTATACATTCAATTAGGCCCACACCATGTTGGAGAGCCCCAAGGAAATGAAAGATAATAAGTTAGAGGCTTAGTAGCAAAAGAAAATGTGAGTTTAATTATCAAACGATTTCTTTGGTACGTGTGATTATTACGTGCTACGTGTAATGTGACTTTATTTGCTTTATTTGAATTACATGATTGTTGTGATACGGCCAATGAGACTATATTGAATGTAAAGTACATGTTTGTATTACATGTATAGGTTTTCTTTATTGTTGGAAAGATGGTGCACCAAGAAGAAGGGGTTGAATTGGTGGCAAATAGAAATTTTTGGCTTAATAGATTTCTTTGAGTGTTTGAGCAATATGCAAATAAAACATAGAAAGTAAAGGAACAAGAGAAGATTGCACACAAGGATTTATAGAGGTTCGGGTGTTAATAAACCCTAGTGCTCTCCCCAACCGCTTTTGGAAGTTCTACTATCTCAACTTGAGATTACAAGAGAGTTTCCTAGCTAACTTACAACTAGAGAGTTTTCCTAGCTCACCCATAACTAAGTATTTTTTTAAGGTTCACACCGAACCCAAATCCCTTGTGTTTTAATAGCTCACACAATAATCAATTCCTTGTGGTTTGAACAGGCTCACACACAATCCAAACAAGAGTTTTTCTCACTAGAATCACTCTTACAACCTATACCCAAGTGTTTAAGGTTAACACTTCAACCTTTTTACAAAATAAGTTGGGAATTAAAATTTCAAGAGTTTTGGCACACTTAAAATTAAGCTCTTGTATTCTAAGACCTTTTGGAGGTCTATTTATAGTGTTTACCTTGCAATTAGCCGTTACATATGGTGTCAAAATGATTTCTAACGTTCTAAAAAAGATTAACTTAAAGTTGTCTGACAGAGACAGTTTCCCAGTCGGAAAATTCATATATTCGTTGGATTTGTCCTTTTTTTCAATGGCTCTTTAACGGCTAGTTTCAGTCAAATGTCCCGGTCGAGAAATTTATTTTTCCGGTCTGTACTCAAGTCCCGGTTGGGAATTTACCTATCCCAGTCTGCATTTGCTACTGGAACTTTGAAACATCATAATGTAGTGTTTTCCTGGTCAGGACATATATTGTCCCAATCTGTACTTGAGTCCCAGTCGAGAGTTATGTGTCTCTAGGAAATGTTTTAATAAGCAAATAAAATCCAATTGACTTGAAACTTTGTATACTATCAAAACAACATTGGATGAAACTAAGCAAAATAATTAAATTAATCATCCAAAAATGAAATTAACATATTCAAAAACAATTATGTCAAGTTTCAAGTCAATCTATCATGTTCCAAAGATCTCTCCGCCTTTATGTTCTTACATTTTGATCTCTCCCCCTTTATGTTCATACATTTTGCTTATGTTTTCTTAAATTTCTTCCCCTTTGTTAAGATCAAAAAAAATATAAGCAAGTATAGCCTAAGATCAATCACATAGGGCATAAAGAGAGAAGATAAGAGGGAATATTAAAAATTTTAAACAACATGATACCAAAAGATTATGCTACCTAAAACGGTCCTTTAACAAGAATATGAAAATAACAAATGATATCAATTGTTGGTCGCACTAACACATATCAAAAACATCAAGATAAGTATATCATCTTAAAGCATAAAATATGAGTTTAGAGAATGCTTATCGATATGAAGACCTTTCCATGATCTTGAGGCACTTTTTTATAGAGATTTAATTCTTCTCTTGTAATCTCTTCTTTAAGTAGCTTCCCCTTACTTTATGCCAAATTTGAGTTTTAATGGGGTTGATCACTAGAGAGAAGATATTTTGTTGAGCATGTGCCTTTGACCACTTTTGGACAACCTTCAAAAGAATCAAACAATTTTTGGTACCCATTTAAATTTGAGTCCATGGGGGTTAGCTCTAGAAGGTTCCCAATGAGCCTTCCGTATAAAACAATGCTCGTTTATGTACCCAAATCTTATATAATAATGGCATTGCTTGGGTTTAAATGTTTCTTGCCACTTTGCATAGGGTTTAGGTTTCACAACATGAAAAGAATATGAATGTGAGCAATTAGAATATTTTTTTGGTGTGTGAAATCTTAGGTGCATGCCTTTTGTACAAAAAGACATGGTTGGTCTATTGAGATTTCCCTCTTGGACCTTTTACTACTTTTCTTTTGAGTAGTGGCTTTGGTGTGTGCCTTGCCTTTGACTTTAGAGCCAATTACCTTAATGAATGAGGTTTGTGGTGTGTTAGCCTTAACGAATATTGAGCTAGGTGGAGATCATGACGTTGAAGCTCCATTGAAACCTAAACCATGTCTCACTAGAGGAGGTATTTGAGATACAATAAGTGTATCCAAATTTTCCTTCCCTTTGTGAAATTTTGAAATTGAGTTTCTAAGCTCACTTTTTAAAATATTATTTTCTTTAAGCAAAGAAGAGGTTAAAGGTTTTGATGAAAGATCATCCAATGATTTTCTAAGAGATTCATTGGATGTTTCTAAGATCATCCAATATTATTTTAAAATAATTTTTTATAGATTATCAAAATCATTTTTCAAATTTAAATACTTATTTTCATTAAAAGCAATTTTCTTTTTAAATTTCTCAATTTCAAGGTTTATAACTTCTATTAAAATATCATTATCATCATCATGCATGTTATCAAAAGATTTAGATGTAGAACATACCTCATCTTGTTGAGCCATGAAGCAAGAGGCAACTATTTCTCTTTCACTTAAGGGCTCATGCCTTCTTTGCTTTATGTATGATCTCCTTTTGTGTGTTGAGTACTTGGAGGATTTATTGAAGTTATTGTCATACATTTTCTTTTCCTTAAGCTTTAATCTTCTCATAAGGTTGACAATCTCTTCGTCACTATCTTCTTCACTCCTTTCCTCTTGGCCAAGACTTTCATCTTCATAATACTTTGAAATTGAAGCTTTGAAAGCTAAAGCCTTTTTCTCCTTTTGAAGCTCTATCTCATTGTCTGTTGCCAAAGCCATCTCATGTGTGAGAAGCTTGCCAATGAGCACATCGGTGAAAATTTTACTTAAATCATCATTGGCTTCCTCAACAGCAGCAACTCTTGACCCGTACTCCTTGATGGGAAGACTTCTCAAAAATTTGTTGTTGATATCTTCAAGTTTAAGGTGCTTCCCAACTTTCTTAAGTTATTGATGATAGCAAGGAGTTGGTTGGTCATGTCAGTAATAGACTCAAAGCATTTCATCTTGAAAAGCTCATATTCGGACATGAGCAATTGGATTCTCTTAGACTTCACTTGTTTGGTTTCTTCATAGTAATTCTCCCAAGGTTTTCCAAATGCCATGAGCGCTTCAACAATGTAACACTTTAAGACTATCTTCTTGAGGAATGGTGGCAATATTTGTCTCAAATTTCATATTATTTTATAGTATTTTATTTATAGTAAATAATTATTTTATAGTATTTCTTTTATTAAATTATTTTTTTCTTTTATTTTAATATTTTTATTAAAATATTTTGCACGTAACTATTAGATATAAAAGTTGTCATTTATCATCATTTGATTTTTACTTGTGCAATCTAATAGTGAATATGTTTTTCCAACTATATTTTAGTTCTCTTTGCTCCTCCATTAAAATTTAGCTTATACTTATGAAATTTATTTTCATTTATATGACTTTCTTCCTATTCCATCATATATCAATGTCATTCTATTTTCATATATTCCTTTTTGTCTCAAATAAATTAACGAGAATGACATGAATATATCATTCTCGTTAATTTATTTTTTATTAAATTAAGTTTTCTTTCTTTTTATAGTATTTTTATCCAGCAAATTAATTTTAGTTACTTTTAATTATTATGTAATTAAATCTCATTTAATTTAAATATTAATAGTTGTTAATTATATTTGATTCTTATATCATAGAAAAATATAGTCCATTTGGTGACACTCCCTTTTTATTCCTTAATTCAGTATATATCCTTAATAACTAATTAATTATGACCTAGAAAATTTTTCATAACAAATTTTTTTTTAAATTAAAAAAAAATATATGCAAAGATAACTCTAATTAGGTAAGACTACTCTAATTAAGGTGAGGTGTAAGTGTTTGATGATATTATTGTGCATAATAAATTTGTACTGATCTACTAAAACTTCCACTCATCCATATGACTTTCTTCCTATTTCATCATATATCAATGTCATTATATTTTCATCTATTTCTTTTTGTCATTATAAATCCATGTCATTCTCGTTAATTTATTTTTTATTAATTTATTTTTTCTTTATTTTTATAATAATCTTGTCTAGCAAATTAATTTTATTTACTTTTAATTATCATGTAATTACTTCATATTTAATTTAAATATTAATAGATGCTAATTATATTTGATTTTTATATCATAGAAAAATATAGCTCATTTGGTGACACTCCCTTTTTATTCCTTAATTCAATCTATATCTTTAATAACTATTAATTATGACTTATAAAAATTTTTCATAATGAATTTTTTTAAATTAAAAAAATATATATGCAAAGACAACTCTAATTAAGGTAAGACTACTCCAATTAAGGTGAGGTGTAAGTGTTTGATGATATTGTTGTGTATAATAAATTTGTACTGACCTACCATACAATATTAAGCCCTACATGATAGATTAACTCTATCAAATTAATAATCTCAATCAATATTCGATTTTTTTCCCTCATTAATATTGGTTTTCTATTTTTTTATATATAAAATATAGTTATCTAATCCTAATAGAATTGAACTTCTAATTCATATTAGTTTTCTATTTTTTAATATATAAAATATAGTTATCTAATCCTAATAGAATTGAACTTCTAATTAATGAATTATTAATATTTTTCACTAATAAATTAAATTATTAAATGACGAAATTAACTTAATTAACTAATAAAATCAATTGGCTTTTCGATAAATTTGTTTGTCCCCCTCCCTCCTATTCCCACTTTTATATATAACTAGTTTTCATTAATATATCTTGCACGTAGTTATTAGATATTTGACTCGTCATTAATTACTATTTGGTTTTTATATATTTTTTTATTAACTTGTTTCATATTATTTGGAATGTTAATTAATTAATTAATTCTTGAGCTAAATATAGAGTTATATATAATGTCATAATATTGTTAATAAGTTAATTTTATTTCAATATTAATAGAATTCTTGCTCATAGATAAAGTCCTAATGCCACTAATATTTGGGATGAAAATACATGTTTATCTAAAATATTAAAAGTCATATATAAAATAGAGGTAATAAATATTTTACAGTAATTTTGTTTGTCCCCCCATGCGATGCACATGATTATTAGATATTGGACTTGTATTATATCTCATATGAAGATTAATATAATTTGTCCATTAGTAAGAGTCATAAATAAAATAGAGTTAGTAAGTATTTTACAATCATTTTGCTCGTTGCCCCAAATTACTAATTTGTCAAATTATTAAGTGTCGTATAAAATTGAGTTAGTAAATATTTTTTATAAAATATAGTTACTTAGTTCTAATAGAATTTAACTTTTAATTAATGAATTATTAAGACTATTTACTAATAAATTAAATTATTAATTGGTAAAGTTAACCTATAATATTTTTTTTTATTGAATCACATGTTATGTACACGGAGAAATCCATATCTAAATATAGTATCTATTTAGATACATTCGAATAACCTTTCTTTCTCATAATGAGAATGTATGTAAGCATATTCCGGTATGAAATGAACTTGTAATCATAGAATCAACTCGATTATCAGATTATAGATTATAAGTTCATAACTCTAACCCAATCAAAATATATTTTCCTAATCCCTCTTATTTAATTCAATTGATTTGAAAATTAGATCAATTTAGTTGAAAATCGGACTATTTAATTCAAGCACTATGTTTTGGAATATTGCTAAATTAGTAAATAAGATTATATATTAATAATTATTTGTCAATATATATATAATGAGAGATTAATTAAATTTAGATCCATATCATTATAATTTATAAGGGGCCGGGGTGAGGACGGGATGAATTGAATAATTTCCAATTAATAAGATTATATCATGTTGAAAATTAAATTAAGGCTACAAAGTTATAAAACATAAGTTCTAATAGATTTAGATTTCTAATTAATGAATTATTAATATATTTATTAATAAATTAAATAACTAAATGACAAAATTAAAGTTATAAAACATAAGCCCTATTAGATTTTGACTTCTAATTAATGAATTATTTTCATTTATTAATAAATTAAATTATTAAATAACAAAATTAATTCAACTAACTAATACAATCATATTGACTTTTCGGTAAATCTGTATATTCTATTTCCCACTTGTATATATAGTATGATATGATGTAGAATTTGTTTTGGTATTTTGTTATGATGCGTATTTAGACCAATGACTTGCACATATACTAATCTAAAAGTACTTGAACTAATAACTAAAAAATTCTATTATTAGTGTTTTTATTCTTTTATAACTATATCTTTATGAGATTGTATTATTTGTGCAATGTCTGCTACACTTTCATATTATTTGCTATATTAACTGTTTAAGTTTTTCCCTCTTCATACAACGCGATGACAACTTACTAGTAAACAATAGTTTTCAGCATTGAAGTACAATAGTGCAAACTTTATTATCATATAATATAAAGATAAAATACATATACCATACGGATAATGTCATGCAGTTAAATTACATACAAATGCAGTATAGCTGTTTGTTGCTGTCAGACTCACTACACTGATATATAAACATGTTTTACCTAAAATATCATTGTATTTCTCTTTATTGAACCATCACATAATTAAAAAACATGCTTATGTTCCATGTTATGTACCATAATGTAATTTAAATCAGTATATTCAATGAATCAAAAGAAGAAATAAATGTAAATTTATGGATTTCCAATAGAATACCGTTTCATGTTTTTTGGATGTGGATTTCTGCAAATTGATGGACAAGAATATGATTTATGCAAAATATTTAAGTTTAATGTGCAGAATCAAATTAATGGACAAGAATCGTGGTGTTTCCTTTTTTGTTTTCTTTTTTTTTTTTCCTTAATCGTTATTTATTACCTTTTGAACCCATTCCTATATTTGGAACGAAAATTACTGAATGCGCTTTTGGGAAATCAGAATCTCAATTTTGTTTCCAAAACACAAATATGTATTATGCATGTGTTCATTTTTAATTGGCTAGCATTTTTCAACCTATTTACACATGGCAAGTGCTTAATGTGAATGAAAAAGCATAGGGTGTGCATTGGTAAAATCGAACCGAATTTTAATAAACTGAATCGAATCGATATATACGAGAAAATTGAACTGAATTGAAATATATCATGAATTGAATTTAACTAAATTGAAATATTTTAACTTGATTAAGTTAGGTTTAATCGATTTTATAAATTAATTTATTAATTAATATAAATTATGATTATTATCATATTTTATCCATTAAAAAAATTAAAATCGAATATAATAATTTTATCAATTAATATAAATTAAAATCAATTATTATAACTATAAACTAAAGTTAAAATTTTATAAACTAATATGAATTAAAATCAATTATCATAATTTTATTAATTACTATAAAATTAATAGTAGTTAATACAAATTAGAATAAATAGTCATAATTTATGATTTTATCAACTATCATATAACAAAACTAATTATTATAAACTATAATTTCTTTTATTTCATATAAAAATTAGAATTAATTACTATAAAATTTATAAAAATATATATATGTATAAAAAGTTCCGTCCGTACGGTTTAATCGGTTTTTCAACATTAATTTCAACCAAACCGTGTCATTAGCAGGCTGGGTTTTTCTTCTTCCCACAGAATAGAGGCAGATGGATTTCCTGGTGGCATATGGGTCTTATGGCAGGACAGCATTTCTATTGAAGTTGTCGAAAACAATACCCAGTTCATTCATATGGTAGTAAAGCAAAATGGTGTTTTTCAATATTTTTTTAATAGCTATTTATGGGCATCCCAATCCTTCTCGTCGTTGCCTCCTTTGGGATAATCTTAACAGATTAGCTCAATCCATCTCAGACCCGTGGGTCCTCATTGGAGATTACAATATTCCTTACTTTCAGCTTCTGAAAGAAAAGGGGGCTCTACAAGACGTAATGGCATATGCAGGGGTTTTGTTAATTGGTTGGCTCACTCCAATCTTTTTTATATTGGTTATAAAGGCTCCAACTTCACTTGGAAGCGTGGGTCCTTGTATGAAATACTTGACATGGCTATCAGCAATTATGCTTTGAGAACTAAGTTTTCAGAGGCAACTCTCTTTCACCTGACTTGCATTAAATCTGACCACTGCCCTATTTTTCTCAAACTTGATAATAGCCATGCTAGGAAATGGAGAAGACCCTTCCGGTTCCTTCAATGCTGGCTGACCCATGGGCACTTTCATGATGTTGTCACTTAAAATTTTAGTGTCCAATCTTCCTTTATGAATTTCTTAATTGCTTGACTGATAAGCTCAATGTAACACCTTATACCTATGGATATCACTTATACTTATATCATGTTGTCGTATATT
Organism: Balakata baccata; assembly: GCA_949630135.1. Lineage (NCBI taxonomy): Eukaryota > Viridiplantae > Streptophyta > Magnoliopsida > Malpighiales > Euphorbiaceae > Balakata > Balakata baccata. Next base: position 32,532 of record CATIWF010114021.1, read on the forward strand.
GCATATAATGGAATATAGTCATGTTTATAATGAGGGATAAATTTTTTTTTTTTTTAATCATATAACATTATCACATATGTTAACAATTCAGACATTATGTTCAATTATTTCAGTTACACAGGTTGAAGCCAAATACACATTTACACACTATTACATATTTATTATGTAATAAATGACATCATAAGTTTGATCAAGTTGTACTTGCTAATGCATTCACTATTAATGAATCAAATAAGTGTGTTTATAGCATGTTCAATAGAGAAAATAAAGGTATCATATTTTTCTATATGTTAATGACATATTGATCTTTGGAATCAATCTTAAAGTAGTTCAAGTTACCAAAGATTTTCTAGCTAGCAATTCTGCTATGAAAGATATGGGTGAGGCAAATGTCATCCTTGGTATATGGATAATGAGAGATGGAGAAAGTATATCACTTTCACAATTCATTATATTGAGAAAGTTCTCAAAAGGTTCAATCATTATGATTGTATTCCAACCTCTACACATCTTGATCCAAGCTTGAAACTGTCCGAAAATGAGGGTAGTTTGGCATCACAACTTGAATATGCCAAGTTAATGGGTTGTCTAATGTATGTAATGACATGTACTAGACCTGACATAGCTTTTGCTATTGGAAAGATGAGTAGATACATAAGTAATCCAAATGATATGCATTGGTATGCAATTAGAAGGATTCTGAAGTACCTTAAGAAAAATATGAATTATAGTTTAAGTTATGATGGTTATCCATCAGTAATGGAAGGGTACTCAGATGCAAGTTGGATTACTGATAGAGAGGATTATGCCTTTACTAGTGGGTGGATCTTTATGCTTAGTGGTGGTGAGGTTTCTTAGGCTTCTAAGAAACAAACTTGCATAGCTGATTCCATAATGGTAGCTGAGTTCGTAGCTTTAGCTTCAGTAGCTAAAGAAGCTGAATGACTTAGAAATATACTTCATGATATACCTTTGTGGCCTAAGCCAATTGCACCTATAGCTATCCATTGTGATAGTGAAGCACATTAGCTAGAGCTTGTAGTCATCTTTATAATGGCAAGTCTAGACATGTTGGACAAAGACACGGTCAAGTGCGAGAGTTAATCTCTAATGGAGTGATCACAATTGACTTTGTTATATCATCTCAAAATTTGGTATTTCCATTAACCAAAGGTTTGCTAAGAGACTTGGTGAATAAAACATCAAGGGGGATGGGGCTCAAGCCTACTGAATTTAAATCACTAATGATGGAAACTCAACTTAATGCTTGATACAACGTCAAGTCTTAAGTTCAATAAGCAAAGTACATTATTAGTGTGGTTGCAAGCACTTAATAGTTTGTTTATTCCATCCCAAGGTAAAATAGTGATTGGTACTCGTATCGTATAGTTATGTGAGGTTGAGAATTGATCTCTTAATAGACCTAAAGACAATATTTTGTTCAGGTTACATGCTTAGTACGAGGGCATGAAAAGGTCTACCTATATGGATACGAAGTGCAGTTGCTTCAATGAGCTCAAGGGCCTGGCTCTCAAGCATTCATGAATGATATATGGATACAAGGCCTTAATAAAAATGTCATTTGTTATGCAGCCAAAAAGTGTAAAGATTATATGCGTAGAGATTTGTTCTACTTATCAAATAGAATATGTGGTTTAAAGCTTGTCTACCATTGTATTTTGATATGTTGTAAAGAAACTTTGCTATATAGTGGTTCAAATTGTGAGCACTGAAACTGATATGAGTTTTTTGTTCATTTTGAAAATAAGGGGAGATTGTTAGGTACTTTCAAAATGTAGGTTTTGTGTCACGAGCAAGTCATGGTTGTTAATAACTCATGACAAGTTCCCAAAGGGTAGGAATCTATCACGTTCCTGACAAGTGTCACGAGCAAGTGATGGTTTGCAAAGCTGAAGTGTCACTAGCTTGTGACACATATAGTTGGCTAAGCTACTGTAACGGATGCGATGAGCATCACGAGGTCGTGACAACTGCGATTCTAGCTTGTGCTGAAATTCCTTTTTCAACTAGAACTCTATTAGATATGATTCAATCTTAATAGATACAACCAAAACAACTATTTTAAACCTATTAGGAGTCCTTTTCATAGTTGTTAAAGGCGAAATGCACACCAAGGCAATAAGGGCTCTTATCGCTTGAGGTGCAAAGCGAGGCACGCCCCTGACCAAAGTAAAGCGCACAAAATGAAATGAAATAAAATAAACTTAGAACTCATATCATAACATAACACCTGCATAAAATAAAACCATAAACTTAACTCAATACCAAAGAAAAACAATTTAAAAGATCAAGGCATAATGTTCAATAGGCAAAACAATAAAAAAAACATGCGCAAAAGAAATAATAAAAGTAAAATATAGTCTTATAAATAGCTAGAAGTCTTAATCCTAGAGTAGAGTAGTATTAAACTAATATTATAGTATGTATTGGGTGGTTTAGACATGCACACATATTTCCAACCTAGATCACTTCTAGTATTATTACTACGAGGTGCACTCGAAGCACCAGCACTTGCCTCAACCTCCATTAAGTACTAAATTGCATAAATAAACTAGTGCATAATTTTTCAATGAATAAAAATCATAAATATTTCATAAATCATGTACAAAATCACAAAGCACAAGTACTGCCATTTTCAAATATTAGATATCTTCTTTTCTTAAAAAAAAAAATTTTAAAAACTTGTATAATGCAGAATAGAAGCTCAAGGCGCACCGAGGAGCACGCCTCAATAACATCGCCCGCCTTTGGGCTGCTCAAGGTGCCACAGCCAGTGCCTTGTGCACTTGGCGCCTGAGGCGCTTCTTTGACAACTATGATCCTTTTAATGTATTTTCTCTATAAAATATCATATCAGAGGCTTGGATTACTACATAATCAAAACCTATTTAGTACTTTTCTCATACACTTGGCTGCTTAGTTTAGAGATTACCATCAACAAGATGCTTTCTGTTGTTTCATTGTATCCTAAAGGGAGAACAAATTCACTTTTAGAAAAGTGACATCTTGATACATGCTTTGAAGCCATTGTTTCGTAATTTCTCTAAATTCTCTCCAACACATATTGCTAGGCTATGAAAAACAATGCATATTGGGATTATTTGTGACTTGTCCATCTCTGAAATGATAATCTTGCATGAATCTACAAGTCTCCTTTTGATAAGATAGACTACACAAATGAAAATCAAATACGTCCACTGCCAATGTCAAGCATGAAAGAGAATCTTCACATTTGCTCTCTGTTGTGAGATATTGAGAGATATTTGAATAATATTCTTAATTAGTTTGATTTAGGTAATTAGGAATAGGTAGAGATTTATTTCCTAATTTGTATTGTTTCCTATTCTTTATATATTTGTTTCCTATTTTATATTCATAGAGTTGTATATATAAGGGCTTTTTATTATCAATGAAATTATTGATTTCTCTCCATTCTTGTTTCTTTACATGGTATTAGAGCCATGGGTTCCAATGGAACCCCTATCTGGAAATCGATCCAAGAGTTATGCTTAAATAAGCATCTCTTTGTCAGAGTTGGGTCACCATGAGTGATCCATTTTGTTGTCAGTATGTCTCGCTTGACTCTCCTCAGATTGTACGACATCATCTCTTACCTGGTTGGGTCTACATTGGTGTGGTGTGAGGCTTTTTGTGTTACAGATTTTGTTAGTTCGTATAATATTTTCTACCTGGTTGGGTCTACACTAGTGTGGTGTGAGGCATTTTGTAATACAGGTTTTGGACCTCTTTGTTTTTTACATCTGTAACAAGTTAGACATAATTGATATCTATGCTTCAACTTGAGAGGGAGTGTTGTGAGATATTAAGAGAATATTGAATAATATTATTAATTAGTTTGATATAGGTAATTAGGGATAGGTAGAGATTTATTTCCTAGTTTGTATTGTTTTCTATTCTTTATATATTTGTTTCCTATGTCATATTCATAGAGTTGTATATATAAGGTTTTCTATTATCAATAAAATTATCGATTTCTCTCCATTATTATTTCTTTACACTTTCTTTAAAGTAGAATGATGAAAAAAAAATTAATAAAAAAAATTATATCAAATAGACAGTAATTTGAAAAACTGAAAAGTAATTCTACTGATATAATTTAATCCCAAGAAACATTAGAATATTATTGCATGAGTTACCATATCAAATGTTTTCTTTCCCAATAATTAACAATATAACACTTGTGTTTTTCCACAACTTCAATTGCATTTTACACTCCCTTTCACATTGCATTCCTATTCTTGTCAAGTTCTCCTATGTAATTAAGTTGTCTACTCATTTAAACGAATATTTAAAAGCTTGATCCTTAAACCAGAAGTTCACTACATAGTATCCTGCCTATGTTCACGAATTATATTCACATTTTATAGCTATTAGCTGAGATATTAAAACATATCCACCACATGAGAATTATAGCTTCTCCTAATTAGTTGAATTACCTCATCCATAAATTGCGACTCCCTAGCCAATTGTGATGATGATGCCGAAGTTGGCAGTAATGATCTGGTTTGTGAACCATTACCCAGGCCACTAACAAAAACAGAAGCAGGTCCAGAGGAGCCATTGCAGGCTTCGGCTGGCACTGCCAAAGTCTGTTGGCTAGCTGAAACTTTTCTGATAGTGAACTTGGAATTCAACTCCTCAACCCGAGATGTAAACTCATCCATTCTCCCATTCAGTGTGGCTATCTGTTCAGAGAGTTGAGTTATGACACCCTGGAACGTTCAATATTATGGTGGAAGTTAATGTTACAAGTAAACAAAAATGAGCAAGAAGGAAATGGTATAGTAAAATTGGAACAACCTTAAACACACTGATAAACAAAGGGAAAAGAAATAAATTTCTCCTGAAATGCCTGATACGTAAAGAAGTCAAAATTTCGGATATATCTCTACCTGTTCAATACTTCTGTTTCCTAAATTATTTTAAAAGATCCTCCGGTGATGTTGGCAATCAGTAAAAAGACGATTATCTAAAGCAGGATTCACACACCTGGTTTGCAACTGTGACAGATCATTCAGGATTTCTTCCATCAAACTTTCTATTATTAACAGCAAGTCTCGTTAATTTGGAAAGATTCTTGTCCCATTGATTCGAATATGTGAGTGATACACTACTGTTAAATAAGAACATAAAATTGTCAGAGGAATTAAGTTCCTTAATTTCTAAGAAATAACTAAAAAACACCATAAAGGTTGTTTCAGTCTTCAAAAGTTAGAAATAAATGAGGATCACTGTCAGAAAAGAAAATAAAACATAAATAAATCTGGACAAAACATCATATGACATTAATTAAAAGCCAAAAGGTGGCAATGGCTAAATATGTGGTCAAGTGAATCCACCAGAGAGAAATTATATCCACATATGAGTGTGCTTGTTCATATCCTCTCCCCTTCTCACAAAAATGTTTTTTCAATATCCTTAGTTTAGGATGGCAGATGTATCAAAATGTGACAACTAGAGTGTACCGGCTGAGATACTTATTCCTCCTATCTGCAGAAGATCGAGATAAGGTTTCTTTAGGGCTAGAAACCAAATCATCAGATGCTGAGCTTTGTCTTCAAATCATCTGGAATGCCTGCAGGTTGATCAGATAAGGACTATGCATAAATTTTATAATAATATAATCGAACAGAAGAGTCATACCATAACATCATTGACAAGTTTCTCCAGCTGAATCTGCTCGATGCAAGTACGAGGAACATATGAACCATCCAAGCCCAGCTGCTCTGCCACATATTTAACATACAACCGGTCTCTGCCTTGCACCTTAATTCCAGGAAGAGCATGAGTTTTAGGCATTGCTAAGATGGAAAAATTAAAGCCAATAAAGTAACAAGAAGGGCTTCCACTGAATATTCAACACTAAAAGTTTCAACTGCTAGGCACTAGATGATGCTACCAATTTTCTGCAACTGTCCAACTGATTTGCCAAACTACCTTAGTTACTTTTTTTTTTTTTTGGTATGGATATTTCGACAAGGAATAGCTTGGAACTTGAAGTATTGCTAATAAACATAGTTAAGAAAGGTCCAAGGCTAACTTGGAAAATCTCCAAACACAAATCAATTAACAAAATATTACAGAAAATGAAAAATTACTATTTAACCTATGAGGTTTGTCATATTGTACTAGTATCCTATAAAGTTTAGAAATTATATGATTTGCTCTATCTGTATTATCATATAATATATCTTTTCGTTAGATTTTCTGTTAGAAAGACGTTAGATTGTGGTAAAATGATAGAGAGAAAATTATTTTTTTACCCCTGAAGTTTGATCTATCGTACTAGTACCCTCCTACAAATTTGATATATTGTACAAGTAATCTCCAAAGTTTGATATGTTGTACTAGTATCCCTGAGTAAAAAGAATATTCTTTCTAACTAACAGTAAATGTCTTAAAATTTAATAGAATAATTACATAGTTTAACGAAAATAAAAAAGATATGACAAATCATATAATTTTTGAACTTCAAAATGTACTAGTATAATATGTCAAATCTCAAGGGTAGTAATTTTTCCAAAATGAAATTGGTGAAAATTGAAAAAAGCTGGAACCAACAAACAAGATGAGGGTAAGAAAGCTACTATGAATAAATAAATAAATAAATAAATAGAAGCTACAAGCTAAAACATATCACGAGTAGAGTGTTGATATTTGTTTTATTTTATCAAAACCCAATAATATTTAATATAATAGTCTATTAAATGAACTTTATTACTGCTAATTTAGTTTTCTCATAGAATTTAATATATTTAATGTACTTAACTTTTCCAATCAATCCAATTGAATCTTAAACATGTGACCCCCTTCCTTCACTGGTTTGAATCCTGGGCCAGGTGTAAAAAGTTTGATTCAGTGAAGATAAATCCATTTTACTCAGGGCATACATTACAATAAAGTTCAAGAAAATATGAAGTTAAGAATAAATTCATATATGAGATTTAGCAATACCTGAACATACTACCGATTAAGTTGTTCCAACCAGTCAGTTTTGACACACACCCTATTGTCGCTGAATACATGGCTGCTTCATTTCAGGATTGTTGCAATTGTGTACCCCAAAGCCATCAGCCCGTCCAAAAGGGGCACACTAACTTCAAAAGTATTCTAGGTAAAATTATGAATGGACTGTCTGTAATCCATTCCTGAGCACAAGAAATACAATGATTAGAATGAAAACCTAAATACCAACACCTCTATCATCCATAAATTATTTACAAAATTTGATACATAAACTAAGTTAAACTCTGTAAACTAAATCAACCATGTGCAATTAGTTCGATCAATTTCTGTAGCACAATAAAGCTCATTCTTTTGTTTTTGATACAAATATATGAACTTTTTATGCCCTTCAACTGCAAATGCAGAACATGTCATAACTTCTCTAGAAAGACATGCAAGGTGTAAGGGGAGCCGTCTTCTAAGTCATGTTACAGGCCATCTTGTAATACGGGGGGGAAGAACATTGTAATGAAAAAGGCGAAATAGTCTTTTCAAATTTAATTTTATTTTTGTAATTTCAAAGGGAGTGATGGGTGGAACAAATTGATGTTTCCTCTTGCCAAGTCCCAACATGTCCCTAATGCTCTTTAGGGGGGGAGTGACTAGTCACCAATTGGACTAGTTGCTTAGATCGGATGCTTGACGGGCCCGTTCACCTTTTGGGTGCCCCCTACCCACACGAACATGCCACAATGGCTTGGCCATCTTTGTAATACTCAATTGAATGTTAATGAAATGCTTGTTCGGTTTCTACTCATTCTGTGCCTTTCTTTATATGGTTGTGCTTATTCGATGTGATGCCTTGATTATGCGATTGCTTGTCGCATTTATGTGCTATTTTGATTATGCTATTGTACCATGCTTGCAATTGCTATTGGTTATTCAGTCGTTGGCCCTAATCTAACTAATGTCCCTTATATGCAGAATTAGCGGAATAACTCTTGGCTGACTTGCTTGAACGCGACCCAAGTGAGTGCCATACGGTCCCAAGTGTGGGCCCGTGACACTAGGCAGGCCCAACTGGCCTGCCAGGCCAGCGGGCCTGCACGGGCCCGTAAGGGCCCGTCAACCCCCCGAGCAATTTTTTTCCCGCAATCTTATCGCGAACCGACTCAAAATAATTTTCTCATATTTTGGATCTCATCCTAAGCCATTTTGCTCATTCTTTACATCTCCAAAGCATGTGACCCATTAGGTTCTCGGTTATGTTGGCCACTTAAATTATCAAATAATTTAAGCAAATCATGAGCGGTATCTAGCAACACATCATGATCCCCATTTGACCAGAAAGTTAGTGGTTTGACTACGAACCTTTCCATAGACAACAATATGTCTAACTCGTCCTTTCACCATTCTATACCCCACTCGGTTCAGAGCATGGACTATGTGTCTGCTCTCGTTAGACTGACTACGTCACACCTAGCCCAAGTGATTTTAGATCTTGTCACTGAGACTCATTACTCAATTAGACATGTCACTGAAGACTATCTTCATGACAGTTCCACTCTGGCCAGAGATTTCCGAGTAATGATCCGAACAAGAGGCCGTGGGTATACTTTCCCTCTATCAGGAGCAGTGAATCCTCTATTGGCTACCCAATTGCCTTCGAATACCTCAAGCTACACCTAATCTCCACCCTATGAGTGACCTCTATGAGGCAACAAGGAATGAAGTCAAAGCACGGAATCAGTATCCAAGATATCCTTGAGTACCTCAAGTCTAAGGATACATGCACCATTGCTATGATGAGACAATCATTGACATTTGAATAGGTAATCCATATGATTGTCTCATAGTAGGTCATCCAATGTAATTGACTACTCGTAGCAAGCATCCACATGTTAACGTTGAACATCTCATGTTCACAGCTTATGAGATCTACTGCTTGATCTAATCAAGGAATATAACATGTGCTAGTCTATCTGGATCAACAATGTCCCGTCTTGGTAATCCTATGACTAGGGATAATTTAGATACAAACATAATTACACATGATAGGAATCTCATTATTATGATCCCATCATGATTTCCTTCATGCTATGTTTCATATCATGGACTTTTATTAATTAGTTTAAGATCTATATAATTCATATGCAAATGAATACTAATATAATGAAAGAATGCCTTTATGAATGTGTACACTAAGTGCTTAAGGCGATTGCCTTTTGGGCACATCTCTAACATGAAGGGGTGTGGAATGGGTTTGGTCAGGTGGCACACTAAGTCGAAGGAGACTAATGGCCCTTGTTTGATTCTGGATAAAGGAATAGAGTTGCGCCTCTGCTATTAGCTTAAGCTTTTGGTAGAATGGTAAGCGCTCTTTCTGGTTAAGCGTGCTGTGGTAGGGGCAATATCATGATGGGCGATCTCTTGGGAAGTGCTTGGCTCAAGGCAGTTAAGTGTCCGATTAAGCATCGTTGAGTAGGGTCAGTACGAGGAATGGTGACCGTCTGGGAATACCTTAGCCCAGTCTCATCAGGTTCTATAGGTGCAGGTAGCTATAACTTATCCTGACATAGAAGTTCTTATTCGTTAGAAGGATATGCTTGCATTTAAGGATTCATAGGAACCTACTGAAACTATTATTGCTCAATTTCCCTCTTTCAAACTTGAGGATAAGGTTGCTCTTTGGAAGGCAGGTAATGTTAGGCCCTAATCAATACTTAATCCAAGTGCAAGATTAGAATGGAAAAAGGGATACTAGGTGGCAATAATTAGTTATGCTTAGCTGGTGGGAGAGAATTTAGGGTGGCTTTTATTGCTGGGCATTTTGTTATGGCTTGGGATTAGTAAACTTGAGAGGAACAAATAGTGTTTTGGTGAACATAGTAGGATATGTGAGTTTTCTTTCTTATGGTTCCTTTAGGGAAAGCTAAGGAGACTCCCAAAATCTTCCTTTCTTTATATCCGTTAGAATTCATCTTGTTAATACAATTTTTCCCTTCCATTTCACTAATGTTTGAGATATATCTCTTATGGAATTACTACTCTATTATGTGCTAATAATTGATTTTGCATGTGGAATTAGTTTGGTTCTTAACACAATTGTGGTCCTTGCCAATAGTCGCCTTTGGTAAGGAATTGAGTCATTGAAAATAACTTGTTTTATTCTCTTAACTTTTATAACATCCTTCTATCTCCATTTCTTTGAATTTTTATGAATAATACGAACATCACAAAACTCTAAGTTAAAAGGTTCATAATTTTGATTATTTCTTCTCCAAGTCTTTGCATTCTTTCTTTTTTTTTTTCCTTCACTAGCTCCTTTTGTTTTGATCCATTACCATCACATAAAATAATTGAATCACTACTCATCACCACATCATGCATTTGGATTACAATTTGTCAATGAATTAGCTAACAAGTTTCTTTCTTATCCACAATAGTATCCCTTTCCTTCCGAATGTTCAGATTTGATGACAAATTGTCCATGAATTGGAGTTAAAATTCTATAGGAATTGCATTTTTGTGCTCCAACTTATAATATATATTGCCAATTATCTGTTAAACAACTTAATCAATAACCAATACATAATTATAAGTATTATAATCCATATACAAATTAGCTATACTCAAATTCAATTCCTCAAGAATAACTAGTAAATATTTGGCAAGAACGATTTCACTGTCTAGTACATCTTCTTACTTTAGCCTGGACTATGGCACAATGAAGCCACATTTTAACTACTTTGAAACTTATCTTCTTTTTCTTCTCAACCTTATTTCTTAGATGAAACCCTTTCTTAGATGAAACTTATCTTCTTAAACAAACCCCACACTACAAAAGGCATATGAATTGTAGGGCTTTTCATAATCTGATATCACATCTTTAATGTAACCACAATTGCGACAAAAGTTAGGTAGCCTTTTGTATTTGAGTTTCACCAATACAACATTTGAGAGAATTTTTAATAAAACACCATGTCAGAAAGGGCTAGTAAGATCTATATTATAACGAGTTCTCTTAATTGAGAAATCAAGTATAATTACAAATAAAAGGCCTTAAGAATATGATCAATTCTTTATGGACTTGACTTTATTAATTAATCAAATGTGGAGGTATATGTTGGCTTGTCATGCTTGCTAGTTAGGGCATAGTTATTGTGAGAGTGTGTAGGGACACGTGAGGGTGTATGAGAGGAAAAGTGAGTAAAAAGGAGGTATATCAATGGTATATTAGTGGTATACTAATGTCAAAATAATGGTATATGAAGGGCATACATGAGGTATATATGGGGGCTATTATTGGAATTTGGTCTTGAGCTTTTACAGGTGTAACATAGACATGAAACGGAAGAGATTAAGCACATTCATGACTGTGACAAAAAGATTCACGACCGTAAAGGTTGTGTTTAAGGGCTATTTGGAGCTTTTTGAACAAAATAGGGCATGGCCAGACCCAAAAAGTGTCACAGCTGTGACCCTGGCTGTGAAGGATCTGGCATAAATGGGTTTCAACTCGTTTTAATTTATTTTAATGGAGACACCAAAGTCTCAAAACCCTAGAACGCCCAAATCCTTTGAAAATCTCATCTTCCCCATGGCTCTTTTAAGTTTTCTAAGCCTCTAAACACTAGATCTAACATCTTAGAGGAAGATTTGAGTAAGGATTTGGAGTTTTTCCTCAAGGAAGAAGGAGCAAGAAAGAGAAAGCTTGGAGCTATAAGGGAGTTCGGGTTCTCTACCTTCTCAAAGGTGATTTCGGCCTTTAAGAGGTTAGAAATCATGGTTCTTCTTCTCATTAACATGATTTTTGGGTGGGTGATATGGGTTACCCAAAATGGGTAGAGACCCATTTGTTAATGGGTTAGATTGAAAAGTAATATTGGGTTTGGTTTAAACAAAACTCACTTTGTTGCTAAATTAAGAGTATGAGCACATTTTTAGTGAGGGTTCGAGTGTTTAAAACACCAAGTATGAGTTTTTCCTTTTATAGCGGTTGAGTCTTATGTTTGATTTAAGTATGGATTAAGGGTGTTCGGTTTGATTTTAACCTCGGATTTGATAGGGGAGCTATGAAATGAGTTGAGTGGACTGCATGGATGTTTTGATGTTTTAGGCGCTGGTGTGGAAGAACCTTTACCATGAAGAAAGGACCGAGCTTGATCCAGCACATGAGGGATCAAGGAGCGCTTTTTGTGAAGGTTTGTACATATTCACTATACAATCTTCATAGGTGTATGGAATAAATGTAATTGATGCATTGCTGAAGTGTATAAATGATATAAATGAATGTTTATTAATAAATGAAATGTAATATGGGAGTTATAATATTTTGTGGGATTTGGTAAGACATTAATGTGTCTTAACTGAAGGGAAAGAAAGTATAAATATGGTTGATGGATGGATTAATGGCATTAATTGCTTGGGTGTTTATGCTTAAGTATGTTTCAATGTTGTGATACGAATATGCCATGTTTTAGTTCTATGTGTTTTAGGTGTTGCTGGTAGAGGCTATAATTGGCTAGCTAGCCTTAGAGATTTGTATATGTGGTGCATGTTTTGGGTTGATAGAAGTCGGGTGCAAGTGGCTTTTCCAGATTCATAACCGTGACATATAAATGTCATGCTTGTGACTCTTTTGGCTGAGTGAAACAGTATGCCTAACGGCTAGCATTCACGGTCAGGATAGCCGTGACAGCATCTACTAGGAGTTTTGGTTAGGAGTTTTTAGAGAAGAACAGCTATGGTTTTGGTTCATGATTTGTATGATATATTTGTATGGGGCTTGTAGGCTCGGAAAAGTGTAGTTTTTAAATATGGTACCATGGTAAGGAGGTCAAGGGGTCATAAGCTTGCCATGAGCGCCCTTGTACCTAATGTTGTGTAAGACTAAGGGGACTTAAGCTTGACGTGAGCACTCTTAGTCTTTATGACACTAGTTGAGGGGTCTTAAGCTTGAAGTGAGTGCTCTCAACTAGAGAAGCTCAATGGACCTTGGTATATTTCGATGATGTGTAAGCACTATGTGATATTCATGATTTTGGGTACGGATATGTTGTTATGATGCTATATGCATGTTTAGTTATTTTATTATGACATAGGCACGATAAATGTTGTATGCTTGTGTGGCATGCATATTTATATACACATGTGGATTGTATGTTTATAGGTACCATTAAGCAGGGTATGCTTAACATGTGGATATTTAATCTCCCACGTAGGTTGTAGATAGCTAAGGAGTTGATAGGAAGACAATTCACTTACAAGCCAAGGGATAATCCTAGGGATAGTGATATGTTCATAGCTTCACTTTTGGTTTTCTTTTATGGGTTCGTAGTAGTTACACTTGTACATGCCTTGAGCATGAAGGATATGTAAATTTGTAACTCCTCATATATTTTGTAAAATTTTTGTAAAGCTTTGGCTAGTGAAGCCAGTTTATTGTACTTTATTAAAGTTAATAAACTTTTTATTTGAGCATACATGGATGTTTTATTTTTGTCAAATCATTATGGCCATGGTGTACAAACATGTTTTAAATTTATCATGTTTTGAAGTTCATTCATGTGACACCCTTGGGTATAGATGGTAGAAGTTCTTATTATATCGAGGGGTGTTACAGGGCTCTAGTAATAAAATGAATCTAATAGACAGCCCCTGATTACTATCTTAAGATAGCTAAGTCATTGTTATTCCAATCATTCTTTTCATTATCTGCTCTATAAGGTTAAGAGAGGCACATAAAAAAGACATCCATCTTTTTGTGCTAAGAAATAAGAGAAGAGCTTGGTGCATCTAACTTCTCTTTGGACAATGAACATCATCAAGGATAAAGGAGTAGTAACCCAAAGTTTTCCTAAAGAGATGGAGCTAACCAAATCATATTTTTTTCCTTTTAAAAATCAATTAAACTTATTTGTGTTATGAGATTGCATATATTAGATCCTTAGCAAGAAATTTGGTTTATTAGCATGATTATTGAGACATGCATGTAGTTATTTCATATCTTAAGCATGTGGTATCAAAGCCTAATTACATAGGCCATTTTATGTTTTTCTCATCAAGTTAGGGAGAAAAACTTGTGTTTAATTGATTTTAAGGATGTTTGATTTGGATGATCACATGTTAAATTTCAATAATTTTGTTAATATTCAGGTATTATAATTAATAAAGTTAGAAAAACTTATAGTTGAATATTGATTTAAGATGAAAAATAAAAAGAAATTGGGTATTTTATACAAATGAACAATATATGAGTTTTAGGGTGAAAAACTATTGAAAATCTTGAAATTAGGTGTAGAGGGAAGAACCCATGTGCAGCACACGAGGGCGCAATATGCATGACATGCTAAAGATAGATAAGGAGCTATTGTCTAGCGCATCTAACCCATGCGCACGCATATTTGTTCGGCGCGGTGCTACATCTGGCACATGCGATACACATGCAGGCGCACCTTCAACCTATGAATTCTAGACCCCTACAGTTTTTGTAGTTTTTCAATTAAGTCCCTATTGTTGTTCACTTTATAAGATTTTATTTAACTCAATTTCATCTAGAACTAATTTAGTATTTCTAAATTAATTTTTAAAGCCATAATTTGAGAAAAAAAATTTGTGACTTTAAAAGAGATAAATTGTTATCTCATTATGTTTCTAAATTATTTCACTTTGATCTAATCTAAGTGTCTTAATACTTTTGCTGAATTGTTCCTCTACATTTTTGAAATGGGAACATGCATATGTATAAAAGTATGATAACATGTACATCATGTGTTGAACATTGTTAAGTGACAAAGATGCATGCATCAAGGAGAGAGAGGCCAGCCGAAATGCAATTTCATGAGACGTCACATCATTTATACAGAGATCAATTTGCACTATGAGCTACGGCTGCAACATATATATATATATATATATATATATGCAATTGTATCGTAAGCATAACATGTAAGAGAACCTTATGAAAATCCATAAAATAAATGCAATGGCCTAATTTGAATAGAGAAAGAAGGTATGATAAACTGAAAAGGCAGGGTATAGTTGATTTCTATGGCATGACTAGCCTAGCAGAAGCAGAGATAGGGTTCAAAAGAACATAGAGGGTATTAAATACAATTAAAAGTGCCTAAGATGAGAAATTTGATTATACAGTGTCTTTGCTCCAAGGTAATGCCTATGATTGATGGGAGACAGTTCCTAGTAGTGGTGCATAGCCACAATCTAAAATGGCAACATGAGAATTTCCTGCAAAATGCTCACAAGAGTCTGTTATTTATATGGGTCATTAGATCACATGTTTAGAGACTATCCGCAGAGAGCCTAATTAATAGAGAATAATAGAGGTAGAGGAATATCATATACAACTATTGAGGTGCCCAAAATGAGTAGTACTAGTGTGACACATGGCAAAGACAGAGGCAAAGGCAAAGACATGATTAGTGCAACTGATATATGAGTAACTAGATATAAAGGTCAGAGTTCTAGGCCTCCTACACTTGGTAAGGTATTTGCCATGACTAAACAAGTGAAAGTTGATGCTTTTAAAATTGTTATTGGTATTTATATTTATGGTACATTGGTATATACATTGATCGACTCTAGTTCTATACATTTATTTACATCATTAAATATAGCATACAAGCTACACCAAGATTATAAGCCTTTGGAATTTGATATAAATATGAGTACTCCACTAGGAACAAAAGTAATTGTGAACAATATATGCTGTGACTTTTTGATACGCATTGATCAAGCCAACTTGCAAGTTGATTTAATCTTAGAGCCACTGTATGAATTTGATGTGATACTGGGAATGGATTGGCTAACTAAACATCATGCAACAGAGAATTGTTTCAGTAAGGAAGTAATTTTAGAGTCTCCAGACTAGTTGAGAGTTGTATTTGTAGGTGAACGAAAACTTCTACTTGCCTATTTAGTATTCATTGTAAAGGCATTTAAAATGATCAAGGGTGGATGTGAAGCATATTTAGCACATGTGACTAATATTAAATTCACTACAGTTCACTTGAAAATATACCAATGGTGAGAGAATTTTCAGATGTATTCCTAGATGATCTACCTGGATTACCACCTGTTAGAGAGACAGAGTTCACTACTGAACATGTACCAGGAACAACACTAATATCAATTCCACCATATAGAATGGCCCCAGTTGAGTGAAAAGACTGAAAACCCAATTGTAAGAGTTACTTGATAAAGGGTACAACAGACCTAATGTGTCATCATAGAGAGCACAAGTGCTCTTTGTTAAAAAAATAATTTAAAAATTAATATTCATTGCCTAGATTATATGGTTTGTTTTACCAGCTATAGGGAGCTTAGATACTTTCCAAAATTGATTTGAAATCAGGCTATTATCAGCTAAAGGTAGCAAAAGCAAATGTTTTGAAGACTGCTTTTCGAACCAGGCATGGACACTATGAATTTTTAGTCATGCCATTTGGGTTGACTAATGCTCCAGCTGTATTTATGGCACTAATGAATAAAGTCTTTCAACCATATCTGGACAAGTTTGTCGTAGTATTTATTGATGACATACTAGCATATTCAAAGGATTGGGAGGAACATGAACAATATTTAAGGATCGTGCTGCAAACTTTGAGGGAGAAATAATTATATGCTAAACTGAGTAAATGTGAATTCTGGTAATACCATGTGGTATTCCTTGGACATACGGTATCAGACAGAGACATAGAGATAGATCCAAAAAAAATAGAAGCCATAGTAAATTTGGAAGCTCCAAAAAAAATATTGTAGAAGTACGTAGTTTTCTAGGTTTAGCTGGATATTACCATAGATTTGTTAATGAAATTTTCAATTATTGCTAGCCCTTTGACTAATTTGCTAAGGAAGAATGTGCCTTTCAAGTGGACTCTAGAGTGTCAAACCAGTTTTGAAGAATTAAAACATAGGTTAACATCTGCACCAATGTTAGCTATTCCTACAGGCATATATGGGTTTACAGTATACAGTGATGCTTCACACTAAGGCTTAGAATGTGTATTAATGTAGCATAATACAGTGATAACTTATGCATCCAGGCATTTGAGACAATATGAAATGTCATATCCAGTGCATGATTTAGAATTGGCTGCAATTGTATTTGGATTGAAAATTTGGAGACATCATTTATATGGTGAGACATTCTAGATCTTCACAGACCATAAGAGTTTGAAATATCTGCTAACACAGAAAGAATTAAAAATGAGATAGAGGCGATGGTTAGAACTATTAAAAGATTATGACTACATAACCAAATACCATCCAAGGAAGGCAAATATAGTGGTAGATGCATTAAGCAGGAAGTCCAATAACAATGTAGCTCACTTACAAGGATCCACTTTTCCACATTTGAATATGTTGCGATCTATAAATGTTGAATTGAGTATGCATGGTAGTGGGTCATTGATTGCAACCCCTTAGGTTAGACCTATACTAAGATATAGAATTAAAGAAGCACAAGACAGAGATCCTCAATTGTATGAGAAATTTTAAATGGCAAAGCAGGGAAAAAGCAAAGACTTCCATTTGTAAAATGACACACTAATGTTAAAGTCACGCATATGTGTTCCGAACATTAATAACTTGCACCAAGAAATAATGGAAGAGGCACATAATGCACCATATGCAATGCACCCAAGGATGAAGAAGATGTATCACAATTTGAGACCTCATTATTGGTAGCCAAGAATGAAGAAAGACATAGCATAATATATTTCTAAATGCCTAATATGTCAAAAGCTTTATATAGTCACCTTTTATGGTTATAAAGGTTCCCTTTCACGGCCATGCAAAGTTACTGTAGTAACCGACTTCAAATAGTCATGTTTATCCATCTTTTTCAATTGTCACGACTGTCACACCCCCTTGTAATGGTCGACACTTTATTTTTTTATAATTATTGATTTATTACATCCCTTTCTTGAAATCGATGCCAAAACCGACCAATATACCTTCGTTATAACTTTAAATCTAACTCATATGTACTTAAATGTGTCATGTATTCATGCATAATGACTAGGCCTTAGTTATTGGGTATTACAAAACCTTTAAAGGAATGGGTTGGATTAATCTATTGTGATAGCAATAGAATTAATCCTTGAGAGAGAAGAAGAAAAAGTGTTTGGACCTAGAATTAATCCAAAGGCCTATTTTTCTTCATCTTCACACCTTTAGTGCGTGTGACCCATTAGGTTCCCGGCTATGTAGATCTTGAGCAATATCTAGCAACACATCATGACCCCCAATTAGCTAGAGTAGTGGTTTAACTATGAATCTTTCCAAAGATTATTGTCCTTGCAATTCATCCTTCCACTATTCTATACCACTCTAGGTTTAGACCATGGACTATGTGTCAGCTCTTGCTAGACTGACTACGTCACACCTAGCCCAATTGATGTTAGATCCTGTCACTAAGACTCATTACTCAAACAGACATGTCATTGAAGACCATCTTTATGACATTTCCATTGTGGCTAGGGATTTTCGAGTAATGATCCCGACAACAGGCCATGGGTATACACTCCCTCTGTTATGAGTGGTGAATCTTCTATTGGCTACCTAATTAGCTTTGAATACCTCAAGCTGTACCCAATCACCACCCTATGAACGACCTCTGTGAGGCAATAAGGAATAGAGTTAAAGCAGAGAATCAGTATCTGAGATATTCTTGAGTACCTTAAGTCTAAGGATACTTGCACCATTGCTATGATGAGACTTTCATTGACATTTGAATAGATAATCCATGTGATGGTCTCATAGCAGGTCATCCAATGTACTTTACTCTAGCAAGCATCCACATGTTAACTTTAGGCAACTCATGTCTACAGATTATGAAATCTTCTATTTGATCCAATCAAGGAGTATAACATATGTAAAACCCTCAACTACCCATACATGCATTATTACACGTATTTCATTTGGATATAGTCATTTTATATATGTCATTCACACGAAATATATGTATACAAAGAGATTTTAGCTAGACATGCTCACGAGATAGACTTGTTACATGTCGGTCTATTTCGATGGTACTAAGTTGACGTGTCTAGTTATAATTTAAATAAGAATTATAAAGTATTATAAATAATTGGAATAAAATGATTAAATTAAAATAGATAAAATTTGACAAAGTTATATTAATTAGATTGGACAATTTGACTAGATAGTATTTTTGGCACTAGGTACATGTAAATATGTAGAGATGATAATAATAATAATAATAATAATAATAATAATAATAATAAATTAAATCAATCAATCAATCAGAAAAGTTAAAAAAAAAAAAAAGAAGAAGCACAAGTTGGTGAGGCGGTTGGGGTTGCTGCTCATATAAGAAAGTAGCTCTTCTTGGCCTTATCATTTCTTCTCCCTAATTCCTTTCTTTTTCAAACTTTGTAGCAGCCAACTATAGCTAGGAATTCTGGTAAGTTTCTATCTTTTCTTATGATGCTAAATTTAAATTGAGAATTGTTAACTTGAAGGTTATTACTTACAAGTAACTAGGTAAGCTTCCTGGAATTCTATTTTGGGGACAGTTAATTCATGCTCCGTTTCCTTCATTTTAGAGACTAATTTTGGAAAACACAAAATATTAAACTTGTATTCCATGTGTTATGTTTATGGCTATATAAATAGTTTTTCATGATTTGATGTTTGTGGAAAGATATTGGCATTGGACTGGAACTGGTTCAATTAAGGGACATAGTTGAATCACTTGCTGTTTTGGTTATTTTTCTATATGATAGACTCGGTAATTAAGAAAACTCAAAACATGAAAGTTATAGATATTTGTATTATCCATTGCGTACTAAATTTCGGGACCAGATTATGGGCAGATGTTGAGTTATAGGGAAGAGAGTCATGTCTGTTCTACATTTGAGCTACCTGCTTAGTGTCATGTGTAGCTTCAGTTAGGTGTTTGCCAATTTTGCGCTCCTTAAAGACATAATCTATAAATGGTCAAAACAAAATTATAGATATATGTCTTGGCTAAATTTTGGCACAAATATCTCTTCAAAATGTTTTGTATTTTATAAGATATAGCCTTCAGAAGTCATATTGGTTCAGATGTCAACCCTGTTTCTGACCAGTCACAAGTACCCTACCCTACGAGGACCTTAGAGGCTAAATGGATGAAAGTTGTCAACATGAAAAATGTTCCATTTTAACATATATGTTTCATACAAAGTTTTATACAAATATGATTTACATGCTGTATGATATGAAGAAGAAACTTTGGTGTCCCAAAACTGCCTAAGGTTTAAAATAGGGCAGAAAACAAAACAATCATATAAATTGTATAAAATATTTCACAATGGTTAAATAGTTTTGAAATTTAGATATATTATACCTCTACATGTTAGATTTAATTAGAAATAAGAATAATACAAATTGGACTAGTATAAAAAAAAGTTATAAGCTATCAAATACATGAAGGTCATACTGCCATAATACCAAACCCTAGTTAGTGGTCCATGTGATACAAATGCAATGGCTAAGCAATGATTGTTGCAAATGCACATGCATATGGACTTAAAAGGCATTGTGACTAGCTAAGTAGCATTGTAAAGCAAAAGAATAGGCCTATTGCCCAAACAAATGTTCAAAAGTAAAAGAAAAGACCTATGACCTAATGATGTGACTGGGCCAAGGAATTCTCAGACGGTCACCCATCCTGGTACTGACCCTGCTCAAGAACGCTTAATCGGCCACTTAACTGCCTTGAGCCAAGCACTTCCCAAGAGGTCACTTATCATGGTACTCCTACTACCATAGCCTGCTTAACCAGAAAGAGCGCTTACCATTCTGCCAAAAGCTTAAGCTGATAGTAGAGGCGCAACTTTATTCCTTTATCCTGGATCAAACAAGGGCCACCAATCTCTTTCGACTTTGTGTGCCACCTGGCCAAACCTGTTCCACACCCTTCCAAACCCGGGATGTATTGATGGGTTTTGAGCATGTATCACATACATGTTATGCAGCAGAAATTAAAACTTTTCAAAACCCGAATCAAATGATTATACATGTGCCAATTAAAACTAATTTAACCAATGAAAATTCAGAATTTATACCTTTATAATTTCTTAATTTTTTTTCAACTTCTCACATTATTGGGTTGCAGCAAACCACAACAATCCAATGTTGGATTGTCTCTAACAATATCTACGCGAAAATGAGAGGATGAAATCACTAGGAAGATGACTTGAACATACCTCAAAGTCCTAGCAACGGTGTATGTTCATATGAGAAGAAAATTAAACTCTTTAATTTTCTTGTTGTCTCCAAAAATTTTTCTTCTCTAAAATCTTTTTCTTGTCTATTTTTAGTCTTTGGGGGTCTTTTAGATCCAAAAAAAATCAAAAAAATAGATCCGAATTGAAGAAAGGAGAAAATGGGAGGTTATGAATAGTAATGGCCATTAAGGGCCAATTTAAGAGTAATTGGCAGCTATTGCGCGCTAGCACGTGCGCAGCATGTAAGAGATGTGCCCAAAAGGCAATCGCCTCAGGCATTTAGTGTACACATTTATAAAGGCATTCTTTCATTATATTAATATTCATTTGCATATGAATTGATATAGATTTTAAACTAGTTAATGAAAGTCTATGATACAAAACATAGCATGAAGGAAATCATGATGGGATCATAATATGTGATTTCTATCATGTGTAATTATGCTAATATCTAAATTATCCCTAGTCATAGGATCAACAAGATGGGACATTGTTGATCCGGATAGACTAGCACATGTTATATTCTTTGATTGGATCAAGCAGTAGATCTCATAAGCTATGAGCATGAGATGTTCAAAGTTAACATTGATGGGTTTTGAGCATGTATCACATACATATAACGCACTGGAAAATAAAATTTTCAAAACCCGAATCAAAGGATTATACATGTGCCAATTAAAACTAATTTAACCAAAGAAAATTCAGAATTTATACCTTTATAATTTCTTGATTTTTCTTCAACGTCTCACCTTGTTGGGTTGTAGCAAACCTCAACAATCCATTCTTGGATTGTCTCTAACAATATCCAGGCAAAGATGAGAGGATGAAACCACTAGGGAGATGGCTTGAATATACCTCAAAGTGCTAGCAAATGTGTATGTTCATATGAGAAGAAAATTAAACTCTTTAATTTTCTTGTTGTCACCAAAAATTTTTCTTCTCCAAAAAATTTTTCCTTATCTATTTTCTGTCTTTTGGGGTCTTTTAGATCCAAAAGAAAATCAGAAAAGTAGATCAAAATTGAGAAGAGGAGAAAATGAAGAGGCATGAACAGTGCCATGGCCATTTTGGCCAATATATAGGGTGATTGGCGTGCTGTTGCGACCTATGAGGCAACAAGGAAGGGAGTCAAAGCACAGAATCAGTATCCAAGATATCCTTGAGTACCTCAAGTCTAAGGATACATGCATCATTGCTATGATGAGACAATCATTGACATTTGAATAGATAATCCATATGATTGTCTCATAGCAGGTCATCCAATGTACTT
>CATIWF010114051.1:0-13167 GCA_949630135.1 Balakata baccata
AGACATGTTGGGGCCATATTCTCAACGCCATGTGCGACTCCCTCTTTGATATCTATCATCCAATTAAGACTGCAAATGAGCTATGAGACAAACTTAAGGCAAGGTATATGCAAGAAGATGCAACAAGTAAGAAATTCTTGGTCTCTCGTTTCACTAATTATAAAATGGATGATAATAGGCTGGTAATAGAGTAATTCTCTGAAATTGAAAGAATTCTTAACCATTTTACTCAACATAATATGCATATGGATTCATGCATAATTGTTTCATCTATTATTGATAAATTGCCCCCATCTTGGAAAGAGTTTAAAAGAACTCTCAAATATGAAAAAGGTGAAATAACATTTGATGAATTAACTCATAAAATTTGTATAGAAACTGAAATGCGTATGTAGGAAAATATGAAGGAAGATGAAAGTCGGATATCTAAAATGCATGTGGTTGAGGAAGGAAAATCCCAAAATCCTTTAAACAAGTCTGGAAACAAATTAAAGGCCAAATAATGGCAATAGTCAACCGAAAAACAAGAAAAAGAAAGGCCAATGTTTCTTTTACAAGAAAGAAGGGCATTACATGAATGAATGTCGATTCCTCAAAAAGAACCTTGAAAAAGAAAAGCAGTTGCCTCCTCTAATGCAATAAGCAATGATCATCTAATTGCAGTTGTTTTAGAGGTTAACCTTCTTAAGGATGAGATGGCCTAGTGGATTGATTCAGGAGCTACATGCCACAATTGTAAGAACAAAAATTTCTTCAAAACCATAGAACCAATTCCTAATGGCACTGTTCTTTACATAAGGAATGCTTCAATTGTCCTTGTTAAAGGCATTGGTAATGTGGAGCTGAAATTCACTTCTGGGAAGGTTTTAATTTTGACTAATGTCTTCTGTTCACCAAAAGTAAGGAAGAATCTTATATCGAGTAGCTTACTGAACAAATATGGTTTTAGGCTTGTATTTGAGGCAGACAAATTTGTTCTATCAAAAAGGGAATGTTTGTGGGTAAGAGTTATCTTAGTGATGGTTTTTTCAAATTGAATTGTATTGCTCTTTCTAATATCAATAAAAATGCTTCTATTTCTGCCTATATTGTTGATTCTTCTTTATATCTATGGCATAATTGACTTGGGCATCTTATCTTTAAAAGTAAAGGTGCAAATGAACCAAGCTGCTCCCGAGCAATTCAGGTCTCGGTTCGAAAAAAAGCTCATTTGAGATCGTTTATTAATTTAACAAGTCGAGCTCCAGCTTGATAATATTTGGTTCGTTAGCTCGCAAACGTTTAAAGGCTCGCGAACATGTTCATTTAAAAGCTCGTGGCTCAAACTTTTGTCATTATTTATTAATAAGCCGAGCTTGAACTTGTCTTTATTTGTTAACGAGCCGAGCTCAAGCTTAGTTTGTTAAGTATAATAAATGATTTTTTCAGGAGCTCAATAATTTTTAAACGAGCCAAACTCAAGCTCAACTATGAAAGCTCAAATTGAGCTCTAGCTCATCAATATTTAGCTCAGCTCAATTACAGCCCTATTTAAAAGAATGAATGACATGATAAAATTGGACCTTTTTCTATATCTTGATAAAAGTAACTTAGGAAGAAATTGCACAACTTGCATGTTGACTAAAATAACAAGAAAGCCATTTCCTAAAGTAGAAAAAACAACAAAATTATTGGAACTTATTCATAATGATGTGGGTGATTTGCATGCAACTCCAACCATAGGAAATAAGAAATATTATGTGACTTTCATTGATGATTATAGTAGATATTGTTATGTCTATTTGTTGCATTCAAAAAATAAAGTCATAAATTGTTTTTTTTTTTTGTATGAAACTAAAGTTGAATTGCATTGTGAGACCTATAGCAAAAAGTTAAGGTCGAATAAAAAAGGAGAGTACCATGATCCAAAGTGCTTTGAAAGCACTAAAATTGTGCATAAGATTACTACTTCCTACACACCACAACAAAATGGTATAGTTGAATGCAAGAATCGTGTTCTGATGGAAATGATCAATGCAATGATGTTTAATTCAAGCCTTAGTCAAGGCTATTAGAGGGAGACAATGCTAACAGATTGTCATATCCTAAACCGAGTTCTTAGTAAAAGGAGTAACACAACTCCTTATGAGTTTTGGAATAAAAGAAAGCCTAACCTTAACTACTTAAGAGTTTGGAGCTGTAGGGCAATTGTGAAAGTACTTGAACCCAAAAGAAAGAAATTAGGTGAAAAGGGTGTGGAGTGCATTTTCCTTAGATATGCATAAAATTCTAAAGCTTATAGGTTCATGGTTATTGAGCCTAATGATTCAATGCCAATAAACACGATTATTGAATCAAGGGATGATGTGTTTGATGAAAATAAATTCAATACAGCTTCAAAACCAATCTCAAAACATGGAGATGGTTCAGACCTTGAAAAATGGAAAAATATCATTAATAATGATGATGAAGAAGTCATTGAACTTAGAAGGAGCAAAAAAGAGCAGAAAGCAAAAGATTTTAGTGATGATTTTCGAATGTTTCTTGTAGAATGAATAAGAGAATCAATAATTAATCAAATATCTTATTGCTATAATACATAAGCAGACCCTTAAACGTATGAGGATGCAATAAAATCCCATAATGTTGCATTCTAAAAATAGGCTATAAATGATAAAATGGATTCCATAATTGGAAACAATACATGAGAATTGGTGGATCTTTCACCTGGTTGTAAGTCAATCGGCTGCAAATGGATCTTCAAAATCCAAAAGAAAGGTTGATGGATCTTTGGACAAACATAAAGTGAGATTGGTTACACAAGGTTTTATACAAAAATGTGGTACTGATTATTTTGATACATATACACCAGTAGCAAGGATTGCCACAATTCGAGTACTAATAGCACTTGCAGTTATACATGAGCTGAAAATTCACCAAATGGATGTTAAGACCGGATTCTTGAATGGTGAACTTGAGAAAGAGGTTTATATGAAACAACTCAATGCGTTTGTCATGCCTGGACAAGAACACAAAGTGTATAGACTTGTGAAATCCCTGTATGGATTAAAACAAGTACCGAAACAATGACATCAAAAGTTTGACTAGGTTGTGCTTGCTAATGGATTCAAAATTAATGAATCAAATAAGTGTGTTTATAGCAAGTTCAATAATGAAAATAAAGGTGTCATTATTTGTCTATATATGGATGACTTGTTGATCTTTGGAACTAATCTTGAAGTAGTTCAAGTAACCAAAGAATTTTTATTTAGCAATTTTGCTATAAAAGATATGGGTGAGGCAATTGTTATCCTTGGCATACAGATAGTGAGAGATGGAGAAAGTATCTCACTTTCACAATCTCATTATGTTGAAAAAGTTCTCAAAAGGTTCAATCATTATGATTGTAATCTTGTCTCTACACTGCTTGATCCAAGCTTGAAATTGTCCAAAAATAAGGGCAACCCAGTATCACAACTTTAATATGCCAAGTTGATAGGATGTCTAATATATGCAATGACATGCACTAGATCAGATATAGTATTTACTATTGGAAAGATGAGTAGATACACAAGTAATCTAGTGATATGCATTGGTATGCAATTAGAAAAATTATAAAGTATCATAACAAAACTATGGATTATAGTTGAAGTTATGATAGTTATCCATCAGTGATGGAAGGATGCTCAAATGCAAGTTGGATTACTAATAAAAAGGATTATGCCTCTACAAGTGGGTGAATCTTTATGCTTGGTAGTGGTGCAGTTTTTTAGGCTTCTAAGAAACAAATTTGCATAGCTGAGTCCACAATAGCAGTTGAGTTCATAGCTTGGGCTTCAACAGCTAAAGAAGTTGAATGACTTAGAAATATGCTTCATGATATACCTTTGTGGTCTAAGCCAATTGCACCTATATCTATCTATTGTGATAATAAAGCTACATTAGCTAGAGCTTATAGTCATGTCTATAATAGCAAATCTAGATATATTGGACAAAGACATAGTCAAGTAAGAGAGTTAATCTCGAATGGAGTGATCGCAATTGATTTTGTAATATCAGCTCAAAATTTGGCAGATCTATTAACTAAAAGATTACTAAGAGACTTGGTGAATAAAACATCAAGGGGGATGGGTCTCAAGCTTACTGAATTTAAATCACCAATGATGGAAACTCAACTTAACGCCTAATACAACATCAAGTCTTAAGTTCAATAAGCAAAGAACATTATTAATGTAGTTTGTAAGCATTTAATAGTTGTTTATATCATCCTAAGGTAAAATAATATTTGGTACTCTTATTGTATAGTTATGTAGGTTGAGAATTGATCTCTTAATAAACCTAAAAATAATATTTTGTTCAGGTTACATGTTTAGTACGAGGGCATAAAAATGTCTACCTATGTGGATACGAAGTGTAGCCGCTTCAATGAGCTCAAAGGCTTGACTCTCAAGCATTCATGAAAGATACATGGACATAAGGCCTTAATAAAAGTGTTATTTGATGTACAGCCAAAAGTGTAATGTTTATATATGCTTAGTTTTGTTCTGCTTATCAAATTGAATATATGGTTCAAAGCTTGTCTACCATTGTATTTTGATATGTTGTAATGAAATTCTGCTATGTGGTGCTTCAAATCGCAAGATACCATTGTTGATGCATATAATGTGTAAATACTAAAATTGATTCATGTTTTCTTGGTTAATTTTGAAAAAAGGGGGAGAATGTTGGAAATTTTCAAAATCATAGGCATCACAAGCTTGATAGTCATCATGCCTGCGATGGCCTATGAGGATGATAATCACGAGTGCGACAGTCATCACGTTCGCAATGCTTTTAAGGATATTCATTGTTGTCACGAGCGCAACAGTCATCATGCTTGTGTTAAAGCTGAAGTGGCATTGTCACGAACGTGATAGTCATCACACTCGCGACAACCTGCGATCTTGCACGAATTTCAATTTTGCTGAACTTCCTTTTTCAAGTTGGACTCTATCTAAAACCATAAATTTAAGCTAGGAAATTATAGAATTAATTATGCTAATCCTAATAAGAGTATATAAACGTATTTTAAGGTATAAAAACACAACAAATTAGTATTCAAATGAATCGCGAATATTACTAGTTTTCAGAACTTTCAAAATATACACAAAAGCTGCTAAAATTAGGGATCACGTTCTATAAGTATTCTCTATTATTTCATTGTATCCTAAAGGGATAACAATTTTACCTTTAGAAAAGTGATATTGATACACGCTTTAAAGTCGTTGATACTCAAATATCTCCCGGAATACACCCAACACTATAAAGCATATTAAATAAACATAATAAAAAGTTAATAAGTAAATTATATTCTTGAAATGAAAAGTTTCTTATATATAATAATTAAATTTATGAACAAATTAAGTATAATTTGTATAATCACTTTGAGAAATATATATAAGGAAGAAGTCAAGAAGCTCTTTTTTATGCTATATAATTACAGAAAAATGGGAGATTGAATAGTTGGATGAGCACGTGAGTCTGGTGGTTGACAGTTCATTCTTCAAAGAAATGTTGGTAAGGAAGATATTCCGATGGACTTTAATTTATTAAATTATTATAAGAATCGCCAATCTAAAAGTCCGTTATATTTTTTTATAATATTTTATTAAAATTAGAAAAAAAAAATTATCTTAATTAAATCAAAAGTCTATTATGCTAAAGCTTCTATACTAATATTGAATTTAAAAAAAAAAAGTTTATGTACTAATATTTTTACAGAGTCAACCAACTGTATGTTTATCTAATTATAAAATAATAATCGTACTATATGTATATAGCTGATCGAAAAAAAAAAGTGTACTATATATATTTATCTAATTTAATGAAAAAATGTACTATATTTTTCTTAAAAATATAAATGTACTATATTTATCTAATTGAAAAAACAAAGTGTACTATATTTATTTATACTAACAGATGTCAAATTTAGTGATTTCAATGTAACCCTAAGGACAAATTAATTATACATAACCAATTTCGTCAAAAATAATTTTTTGAAAAACTAACAGTTGAAGTAATATCCTGTTTATTTGTTATCAGTAAATTTCAAACACTACCGTGCAATATATGCACCATATAATTTTTTTTATATTTAAAATATTTTTATGCGGATTCTCTAGGGTTTTATGTATAAATCAATGGCTTTTATAATGATTTAAAATTTCTATTTGTTACCAATAACTGTAATTACTAATTATAGGATAACCAATGCATTCAAACCAGTAAATTCTTGCAAGTCGATATGCAATTGGAGTTGGCCATTCTGGGAAACTAAGCCAAAAGCTTGACTAAGAGCTGTCCACAGGAGCAGATCCAAAAATATTGAATAAAGGGAGCAAATTTATATATATATAATTAAAATACTATAATATAAGTTTTCAAAGGATAAATGGGGCATTTTGTTAATTTATATGAGGAAATTTCTAAACATAATTTTCATTTTAGTACTAAAATGTAATTTTTTCAAAGAATTAGAGAGCAATTACATATCAGTATAATTGAATAAATTTATAGATAATGTATTAGAGTAAAATTTCTCAGGACATGTCATTTCCAAATTCTAATGTATATTTGTATTTCCAAGAAATTTCTTTTTCACGGTAGTAAATATATAAATGCCAAACGCATTTTATATTCTTTCTTCCATTCAGCTGAGATTCTTTCGCAGATTCACTGATGTTAAAGAAACAGGTGAACTATTTTTACATATTTATTTAATAATTTCAATTTATTTATGGTTTTGAACTTTTTAGATTTTATACAAATTAAAAAAAGATAAATAGTTTATTACTTTATTTGAGTTTTTGAAAAGCAAATTATCATTTCCTTTCTAGCTGTCTCCTTTAAATTTATATTTTGAAAATCTTTTTAATTTACTTTAAATATTTATTTAACAAATTAAATGGACTGGCTCAAGAAACTCAGTATATGCTTAAAATAACCACAAAATCAGTTTTTTTTTGTAATAAAAAGGGAGAGATAAACATCAGTAATGAAATTAAGTAAGTAATTTAAAAAGAATAAAATATTTTTAAAAACATATATTTATTGCTGTATAGGTTGTCCTCTATTGTTCTGTTTTGCCTAATCAGAGATCTACGTGATAGTTATAATAATAATAATTAAGTATTCTGTCGGTAGATATATGTACCATAATATAATTTATTTACACAGAAAAAATATTATTTTGCTGTAGTCATATGGATAAGCTTTTCTTTTTAATGAATCATCAATCTGTATTTTTCTTATATAAAACAATAATTAGCATATGCATAGTCTATATTTACAAGCTACCTACTGCATCTGCTAATGATTGAAAAGCCATGTGAATAAACAGAAACTAAGGTCTAATATTGTATTTTCTTTTAATATAATAATAATAAATGTCGAGGAATGGTAGCTCCATGACACTTGAATCCTAATATTTGTAGGAGAAATATTATTTGTTTTAATATTTTTTATTTTAATTTATTTTAATTAATATAAAATATTTTTATTTTTATTTTAAATGGGATAAAATAAGTAGGTGAATAAATATAATATAAATATTTTATACTAATTGAAATAAAAAATATTAAAATATATTGCATGAGGTAGAATAGTAGGTTTCAGCATGTGGTTAACCAAATGGTCAGCTCTGAATTTAACTTTTTGTTTCTAATACTTCCATCCCAAAAAAAATAGCTCAATTTCCAGTTAAATAACTAATATTGATTAAAAATTAATATTAAAATTTTCAGTTTAAAATAAAGTTATGGCAAAAAATATGAAAATTCATCATAAAAATATAAGATTTCAGTTTAAAAAATTTGATGGCAAAAATTTTTAAATTGATTCATCATCAAAATGTTTTTTTTTTTTCATTTAAAAAAAAATAAACACAATGAGTCTAGTTGTATGTATCACAATGATATCACTCACGAATTCTCGTTAGTTAATTATTTCTAAATTGAAATGTGGGAGAGATAAACTGTTACCAAGCTGCAAATAAGAGATAAAAGTGGACATTTTTTATAAAATAAAAAAAGATAAATGCATAATATTTTAAAGAAAAATTTATACTTTAATTTCTAAACTTTATAAATTTGTACCATCGAAAAATGGAAAGGGATGGTAAAATTTTATTTTCTGGTAACAAAAGATTATGAGTTTCAACTCAAGATGTGAAATACTTTGATTATCAATTATATTTTTTAGCATTTATAATTTATTCTAATTTTATTATACAATAAATCTAAATTATATATTAATATATGCTTCGGGAAACTAATTAATTTAAGTGCAATTTATTATAAAATAACCTAGTTTATAATATAATTATATAATCTAGTATTTGTAATGCACTTTTTATTATTTAAAAAATATATTTCATATAAAATTTAAAATATTTAAAAAAAGTAATTAAAATTTCTATTATAACTTTTATAATATAACTTGATATTAAATAGTTTATGTTTTGAACTAAAAAGGATTGTAAGACATTATTATTATTATTATTAAATAAAAGTAAAAATTATATAAATTTAAATCGTAAATCGATCTAATCCGCAATTATAATTTGGATTATAATAATTTTTATATATTTATGGTTGAATTGAATTGAAAAATTTTCAATCCCCAAATTATTGATTGAATTGAATATTATAACTAACTCGCTGGTTAAACCGATCCACAAACACCCATGACCCTCATAATAGGCCTATCCACGAATCCATATTACTTATAAATTTTTGCAATTAAATTTCTAACTGATTATTATTCAATTAACTCTCTTAATTAAACTAATTCAATTCCTTAATAAAAATTTATTTAATCATCATTAATTAAATAATAGGTATTTTATAAATAAGTAGTACTCCATTTTATTCCAACAATCATTTAAATTTTTTCAAGAAAATTAAAAATATTATTTAATAGATATAATTATAGGTACAAAATAATTGTATTATCCTTTTTTTAAAAACTAAAAATAGTAATGAATTATAATTATTTCAATAAATTTCATTTTTCTAAAACCAAAACATAAGTAAAGTTGAAAAGAAAAATTTTATTTTTTTTTATTGATAATCTAAAAAGTGAACTGGCGTAAAATAAATTATATTATCTTAAATGACAATAAGAATGAAACGGAAGGAGTAAATAAAAATGTATACAATTAACCAGGTTAAATACATTTAGTTAAAAAAAAAACTTAGAATGAATTAAATAAATTTGACCACACAAAGAGTTAGTTGAACAAAATTAAATTAAATAAAATTTCAGTTGAGAACTGTAAATTCATAAAATTCAGAAAACCAAAATATGTGTTTGTACCCCACTTTCAGAAAACTAATCGATTGGACATTCAAACTGTCACACAGCAAACCAGTCACCATTTCATTATTTAGCTATGATAATGACCACCAAACTAACAGCATTAAGAACATAACCGACCATTTTCCATCAGCAAGAAAAAAATTGTACATTAACTTTTGAATTCAAGCAAATGGGAGCCCATTTTCACAGCCTTTTTGTCTATAATTTTTCTGTTTCAACCAAACTTAAAGTAAAAAACAAATTGTCCCAAAGAAAAAGGGATGAACTCACATTAATGAATTGATGGCTATGCCGCCTGTCAAATTCCTGTCGCTGTTTTGATTCATATGCCAATGCCAGCATTTAATCATTTTCAAAATATAATCAAGACAGGATTTCCACTAATCTCAAAATCTTGAATTAAGAAAAATATCTATCGAATAAAAACAATGTCAAAAAATTATCATTAATGCTCTCATTCACCTATGAGTTTGACAATTAAAGAATGATAAACTTAAGTGTGGAATAAAAATCGATGTTGGGTTTCTAAACTCATGTAACAGTTGAGACACTTGAAACTGCAAACCCATTAGCACACACGAAGGAATTGTGTTGAATGTTGCCAATTCTGTTTCTTCGCAAAGACTCTGGATCTATTCCTGCCTTATGAGCTGCAACAACACCAATTGCTTCCCATAGTTGGAGACTGCCACCTGCATGGGAGGTTCCACTTTCTCTTAGTATTGAAACAATAATTTATTGATTGTCCAATTGAAGGAATTTTCAACAGTAAATGAATCTTCAAAATCAATTGAAATGATGTTCAGCGGCTGTTAGTTGCAACAGATAGTTGGATGCAATTGTGACATTCTAGGCCTATAGGGCATTGTCTGAAATTTCTACAAACTCCTATTCCAGTCCTGTCATGAGAATATGAGATACATAACTGTCCTCTTATCAAACAAAAATTTCTGAAATTTTCAGAGATATCCTTAAGCATGTGATGTAGAAAAACAAGAAGTTTAACTGTAGAAGCTGCAAATTCTAATACGCAGGCAGTGCTTGCTTTTGACAAGGAACCAATCCAATAGTTATAACTATGTACATATCGTTTGATCTCATCACTCGGAAATTTTGGAAGGTAAGATGTTGGTAATAAAAGCTAATGGTCTCATTAACTCCAACAACTGGCCTTCAAGATAGAATGAGACCGCTCAAAAGAGGTGGAGCGATGTTCATGGAAGTTTGTTGATATGCTATGGGACCGGGGAAAAAGAAGAAAAGTAGAAAAAATCATGGCTGCTACTGAAAATTCCATTTCCGCTTCCAATTTTCCACATCCATTTTCAAATTCATTCTAAAAAGTAGACTGAGCAGCATGTTAACTGTTGAGATAAAATTAATGATGCCCTCACTGGAAGATTAAACACTCAAAACAAAAAATATTTCATATCAATTTATTTCTATAACACACAAGGAAAGAAAAACAATGACAGAGAAACAAAAATATTTCTGAACAGCTATACAAGTCCAGCAACTCCAAACAACCAAAGAGATAGTAAGAATGAATCAAACATTCAAATGATTGACTGCATACCGCTTCAATCACAAGTTTATCAGGTGTACTGCCGAGAACTGTTTCATTTTCCTCCACCGTAATTATTAATGGCTGAAAAAGAAAACTGTTGTTTCATTACATGTACTTAATAGTCAAATACAAACAGCTCGTAACCAGAATAAAAATAAAAAAGGTGATAAAATGCCAAAACACTATCATGCACGCATGCCGTCTATACCAATAGACTAGGAACTGTTTGCAATGAAAAAAACATGAGAGGTGGTCACAATTCTTTAAATTTCTTCCTTGTTCTTTTTAGTTGCAAAAGCAATACCACCTTCTCCTCCACAAGCATCTAGTGGAAGTATGACACTATCAACATCGCTGTCCAATAGGCATCTATTCTCTGAGAACTGGAAGTTCTTTACCAAATCCTGAGGTGCTCTACTTAGCCCAGCAAGTACACAGGGCAAGAAAGTGTATCCTATCTGTAGAAAAGAACTTTAAGTTACGTCATATTACATATCATGTTCTTTATCATATTGTTCATTCTTTACATATTTCCATGTCTCATTTCTCACTTTAATATATATAGCTTTACTAAATATTCAACCATACTTCGTTTCTCTTTTCAATAAATAGCCCAAACCTCATTCCAAGATTGGCCGGATACAAGGAGTGAAGTAGGAGCACTCATATCCGAGCTTAAGCCACTCTACTCACCATAACCTCAAGTCAAGAAGGCTTACCAAGCTCGAAATAACTTGATTGAGTATAAATCTGAGTACCAGGAACAGGGTAGTTTACCAAGCTCCATTATCCCTGTCCTCACTCATAGGCTTGTCGATACATATTGGAGCGCCGAACAACATATCTATGAATGTTACCTTCATTCTGATGCTTTCTAATATTTGAGTAACTAAACTTTAACAAATCACATAACTGATTTGATTTTTCATTTCAAACCTAATCATCAATCATACCATCATCTCATTTCTACAAAAAACATGCAAACTTTTATTTCACTTCTGCTAATCTTTAAGTTCACTCTCACTTAATCATTTCTTCTTGGTCCTAGACTTATAGTAACCCCCGCCATATGCCTCTAATTGAATTTTGTTCATCAATAAAAATTAATGGAGTATGATATGCTCACTTGAACACTTCTTAAAATCGCACATACTCATATAGGACTTCATAATTTTGACAGTATCTTGACTGGAACTTTCTAATAATGGGAGTAGAATATTTCTTATCTATATTGATACAAATAGGTACATATTTGTATACAAAGACTATATCTAATTAGAAAACAATACTAATTAGGATATCACACAAATTAGGATATCTACAGCACTAATCAAGGACCTAATAAGGAATATACAGTTTGTAACACTTCCCTTCAAGCTGGAACATAGATATTAATCATTTCCAGCTTGTTATAAAGATAATCAACACGAGCCTCATTTAAAGCTTTAGTGAAAAAGTCTCTCAGTTGTTCTCATGTCTTTACGTATTCTATGGAGATCAAACTCTGCTGTAGTTACTCTCGAACAAAGTAGCAGTTGATCTCAATATGTTTTATTCATTCACGGAAAAAATGATTAGAAGTAATATGAAGGGTAGCTTGGTTACACACCACAGCTTTGCTGGTTCCGTAATCTTAAGACCAACCTCAGTCAAGAGTTGATATATCCACATCATCTCACATACAGAATGTGTCATACCCCGATATTATGATTCAGCACTCGAATGTGATACAACATTCTGCTTTTTACTCTTCCATTAAACCAAATTTCCTCCAACAAAAACACAATAGCCTGATGTAAATCTTTTATCTACCTTTGAACCCGCCCAATAAGCATCTGAGAAACACTCAATATGAGTGTGTTCACGATTCATGTACAAAATACCACGTCCAAATGTCATCAACATACAAAACCAGTAAAATAACCCCAACTTAAACTGTCTATAAAAGACTGAGTGATCAGACTTACATTTCAGCAACCCAAGCTTTTCAACTACATGACTAAACTTGTCAAACCAGGCCCGAGAACTCTGTTTTAAGCCATACAGAGATTTGTGAAGATAGACTTTCCCATACTCCCCATGAGCAACAAACCCTGGAGATTGCTCCATATAAACTTCCTCATAGAGATCACCATGGAGAAAAACATTCTTGATATCAAGCTGATATAAGAGCCAATTATGAGTAGTTATCATAAAAATAAACCTGACAGATGTTAGTTTAACGACATGAGAGAAAGTCTCAAAATAATCCACGCCATAGGTCT
>CATIWF010114080.1:0-14554 GCA_949630135.1 Balakata baccata
TTTTTTTATTAATAAAATACCACAAGTACCTAGAGGAGGGGGTGAATTGGTGATTTTGAATGGAAATGAAGATTAAAAAAATTGAACAAGGAAGAGCAAGAGAACACAAGGATCTATAGAGATTCAGTCATTTTAGCCTACTCATCTTTCCAACCTCAATTGAAAGTTTCAATTCACTAATAATTTACATCAATATGTAGATCAAACTCTTATAAGTTTAAATAACCTACCCAAGTATTTTTATCCAAAACTCACACTTAAACCCTCATAAGTATTTCAAATCTCAACCTAATATATTCAATCTCACTATTGAGCTATTAATTGTAAGAAAGAAATTATTCAATAACCCAAAGAATTCAAGAATACTTGAGTTTTTGAAGAATACAAAGTTCAAGTAAGTGAGAGAAAGAGAGGTAGCTTTTAAAAATTAATTCACAATGATAATTTGAAGTAATATGCATTTATTCAAATGTTTTCTTACCTCATACAATCATAAATATAAAGTATTTATACTACTTTGATATATTGTAACCATTAGGGCTGCATTTAATGCGTTTATTTATGTCCATTGAATTACCTCATTAATGATGTATGTACCTAAATTTATGGCAATAGAAAGCACCATACAACTGTTGTAAACTTCACTACAGGTGAGAAAGTTTCCAAATAGTCTACACCTAATTGTTGAGCATACCCCTTAGCTACTAA
This sequence comes from Balakata baccata, assembly GCA_949630135.1. NCBI lineage: Eukaryota > Viridiplantae > Streptophyta > Magnoliopsida > Malpighiales > Euphorbiaceae > Balakata > Balakata baccata. The sequence continues at coordinate 709 of CATIWF010114080.1, forward strand.
GCATGCTATATGCTGCTCAAGTATGCCATTAGATTTTCTTTTAATACAAAAAATCCATTTGTTGCTTATTACATTTTTATCCTTTAGTCTGAGTATAAGGATCCATGTTTTATTTTGAACAAGAGCTTGAAGCTCATGCTGCATAGCTTCACACCATTCTGGATAATGTTTTGCTTGACTAATATTTTTTTGTTCCACTTCTAGAAAATTAAGATTGAGGTGAACGACATAGGCTTGTCTTTTGCTAAGGGTGGATGGTCTAAGTTGCATGTGGTAGGTTAATGGATCAAGCATGGATGGGTTATGGGAAGGTGAAGGAGAGGGTGACGTGGGCTAGTCAGTGGGGTAGTTGTATTGGGTTAAGTCAACAATTAAGGATAAACCTGTAGGTGACTTAGAGGGGGTAGAAGTAAGGGAATTAGTTGGGGAGAATGGCTAAGAGAATTGTTGTTGAGATGAGGATAGCAAAGTAGCTGACCGGTAGGATGAGGAGATTGGTGAGGTAGGTATGACGGAATTGGAGTGAAAGTGGGATAAGGGATTAGAACCTGTGGGATTTGGTTTTGATAATGATGAGGTATTAGGAGAAGAAATTAGTGGTGATAAAGGTGATGGCTTACCTAATGAGGAAGTAAAGTCCAAGTGTGAGGCATATGAGGATGTCATCTGCAACCGATCTCACTTGATGATATGGCTTGAAGAGGGACGTCAATGGCTTGATATAGGAAAGAATTTTCAATAAAACGAGCATGCCTAGCCAAGAAAATGTGACCTGAATTTTTTTCTAAACATCTATAGGCACTATGTGTGGGACTAAGACCAAGATAAATACATGGAGAGGAACGGTAATTGAACTTATTTTTATTATATGGACGTAATAAAGGGAAAACACTACAACCAAAAGGCTTAAATAACAAATAATTGGGATTTTTATTGAGCACAATTTGGTAAGGAGATTTTTTTAAGAACTTTAGATGGTAAGACATTAATTAACACGATACTGGTTTCTAAAGAAAAATTCCAGTACTTCAGAGGTATTTTTGCATGAGCTATTAAATTGAGGAAGTGTCCACAAGATGGTGAATTTTGCGTTTAGTGGTGCCATTTTGCTCATGCATATAAAGACAAGCAATGGTATGTAAAATTCCATTTTTTTAAAGTAAGAATTAAGCTTTTGATATTCACCACCCCAATCTGAATAAAAAGCAAGAATATTAGCATTAAATTGATGTTCAATCATTTTTTTCGAATTGTAAAAAAAATTATAAAGATCACTTTTATTTTTGAGAAAATAAACAAAAAAAAATGAATAAAATCATCAATGAAAACTTTAAAATAACAATGCCCCAAACAAGATTAAGTTGGAGCAATTCCCTAAATGTCAGAGTGAACAATTTCAAAGATAGCTTTACTAGAGTGCTCAACCGAAGCTAATGAAAGACAAAACATTTTTCCAAATAAGGAACTAGAACAAGGACTTAAAATAGAAGTAGAACTGGATAAATTTTTATTTTGAACAAGAAATTTCAATTTTTTAATATTTGGATGACCAAGTTGCTGATGCCACTCATCCAATGTTGATGTTATAGCATAAAATGCGGCCTTCGGTGCCTGGCACAAGGTGTAGATACCTGCCTCACTTGGACCCTAAAGGAGTGTTTGATAGGTGCGTTGGTTATTGATAAGAACGTAGGTTGGCCAAAATTCAAAATAGCAATTATTGTTAGTGGTGAATTTTTGTATAGAAAGAAGATTTTTAATAAAATATGGAATACAAAGAACATTATTCAAGCAAAAAGATTTAATAGGAGAATAGATAGAAGCTTTACCTGTATGAGTAATTGGAAGTCCTTGACCATTGGCAACGTGAAGTTCATTTGATCCATCAAATTCATTTATGGCACTCAGATTTTGGAGATTAGGTATAATGTGATAATTTGCAGCAGAATCAGGAAACCAAGTAATGGGTTGAGTGGTTCCATAATTGGCAACGGGTGAAGGGTAATGAGTGGTATGAGAAGGGTTATGAGTGGTGTGAAAATAATGAGAATAATGAACAGTTGGTAGAGGGTAAGAAGGACGAAATGATGGTCGGTTTTGATATTGAAAGATTTAAAGTAGATATTTTTTACGACATGTGATAGCAGAATGGCTTTTTAGTCCACAAATTTGACATGGACCACAAGGACGTGATTGAGAATTGTGAGGTTGGTTTTGGTTTGAAGATTGAGAGTATTGAGGCTATGATGGTGGGTTAGGCAATATTGGTGGTGAGGAGTTTTTTAAAGCAATATTGGAAGTAGGTTCATGGAGGTTTTTGAGGAGGATGTCATGGGCAATAAGTTGACCAGGAAGTTCAATAAAGAAAATTGGTTTAAGGAAAAGATTTAGAGTGGTAATGATGCTATGATAATCTGAGTCAATATTTCAATAAATAATGAATTAAATTTGTTGGAATTTGGTAGGCTTAGGCCTAACTGAACTGGAGGAGCGATGACCAAATTGATAATTTAAACATGCATTGGAGGAATTATTTCCAAAATGGCTCGGGCCATTTTGGTTATTTGCCTCACTTGTTTATATTTTGCTCTATTTCTCTTTATCCCACCGATGTGGGATTTGGTTTTTCCAACATTCCCCCTCAAATCCAACTGGCTTGGTCCAATTGTGATTTGCCTTTCATTTTCATTTATTGCCTAGGCTTGTGTTCCTCTTTTGAGTCTCAGAGGCCTCTAGTCTCTTTCTTCTTTACTTGGGCTTGTACTCTTCGAACCTCCAAGGCCACATGTCTACTTTATCTTTGCCTGAGTCTTCCTCACTAAGCCTTCTTTCTTGGGCTTCAGATCTTGGGCCATAGATCTTTTTTGACTTTGTCTAGGTCTTCCTCACTGAGCCTTATTTTCTTGGGCTACAGGTCTTCATCATCTTTTTGCTTGGATCTTCCTCATTGAGTCTTCTTCTTGGATTTTAGGTCTTTGCCAGGATATGAGCTCTTCATGTTGGACCTTTTGGATCTTTATGGAATGTTATGCCATTTGGGCTTTGATACCATTTGTTGGAATTTGGTGGGCCCAGGTCCAACTAAACTGGATGAGTAAGGACCAAATTGACAATTGGAGCATGCATTGGAGGACTCATTTCTAAATTGGCTTGGGCCATTTTGGTTAAGTGCCTCACTTGTTTATAATTTGCTCTATTTCTCTTTATCCCTCCGATGTGGGATTTGGTTTTTCCAACAAAATTCTACTGTGGAGAGTGGTCTTCCTGCTCATGAAGTTCATCAGCCAAAGATTTTGGCTTTATGTAAATATTGTGATATTGAGAGATCATTTTTCTTGAGTTCTTGAAGCTCTATATGTAATTGAAGTTGTTTATTTTGGGAAATAGATCCAAAGGCATTTGCTAGGGCCTTCCAAAGGACATAAGAAGAATTTAATCCAAGGACATAAGGAAAATATTTCTTCTGTAATTGATGATAAAAGCTAGGAATAAAGCATCAAGTCCTTTGTAAATCATTGATCATAAGTTGAATTGGGTTTGGATGAATTGGGTAAGTTTTTGGAAGGAGGAGGAAGAGTGCCATCAATAAATCCATAAAGGTTTTGATAGTTCAAAAGGGGAATGAATTTTGGTGTGAGTTTGATAGAAAAGGAATGGGAAGAGGTGGAGATGAGTGGGCTGCAACATGAGACTGATTGGCAGGAATAATTGACACGATTTTTTTTTCCAAGGCTCTGATACCATGTGAGGAAAGGTAAATATTGTTGAAATATAGAATGTATCACTTGTATTCATTGTTATTGAATTGTAGTATTTATACAAGAGATAGAACCATGATAATTAGGAAGTTACACGTGATTAGGAAAATACAAGTAAATAGGAAATAGAATAAAATAGGTAGAAACTGATATGATTCCCTTACAGTACAAGGATTAATATGGTTGCCGTGCAATGGGATAAGTTTTATCCCTAACATTTAGAACAACAATTTTCGAATTGAACTTAAAGATTCCCAAATAATGTTTTACATTTCCACAAAATAGACACATGAATCTATTAACATTTAACTGACTTCAAATTATAATCTACATAGTGTTGTGAATTTTGTATTTGACTGCAGATGCTTAGGAATGGAGCGTGGGACCAGTATATGTTTGCTTTGGAACCCCCAGTGAAGGAGAAGCTTTCGAACTATCAAGTGTAATGCCTTTCTGTTTCCCCTGCTTGAAGTTTTCCTTCCTATTTTGAGTCTTCTGTGCTGTGTATCTGCATCAGCTGTGATAATCATTATTGTGCATTGTCCTATATGACCAGGAGTTGGTCACAAATTTTTTCATGCAAAGCAATGCTATTTGCATAAATTCATGAAACTTGAAGTTGCACTCTTTAAAAATTCAATGGGGTTGGTTTTCTTGTTTGTGCATCATATGGTATGAGAAAATGAGAGAATTTGGATATGGGAATGGTAAGGGTGCAGCTTCCAAGCTTTAGAGAGCATTGTCCTTGTCCATATTTTATGCTAGAGGATGGCTATGGTCTCATTCTAGTTTTTCAAATATCATGTTCGAGTTTTCATGTTTTTGTGTGATTCTCCATAAATTTTTTTACAATGGGTTTTGATAGCTTTGTCACATGCGGTATATGATCTTGAGGTTTGTAACTAATAGTGTAGGAGATGGAATTCATTAGTTATATTGTTTCACAAGAGAACTATATACATACATATATTCTTGTATCATTTTGACCTTGAATTTTTTTTTTTTTGTATCTTTTCAATGGAGATCATATGTTTGGAATATATCTCGTATTTTTGATTATTCCTTATAGTATCAAGTTTCATTATATGAGCTCGTGATTGCTGCTTTAAGCATTGTTGGTAACACAAAATTATATTATAATATAATTTGACCGCAAATTTAATATTTAGTTTTATCAATAATTTTTGTTTGGTAAAGTAGATTATTTGGAAAAAAAGAAAGTTTACAATCTTATAAAAAATAAAAATAAATAAAAAAAAACTAATAGAATTACAGCGTAATTTATAAGCTATAGTAGATCATGATTTTTATTTTCCATTATATGTTTTTTTTTTTTTGCCAAGTTACAAGTTATACCCTTCAAATTCAAAAATCTTAGATAATTATATTATATACAATTATTAAATTATTTAATATTTACGTGTATATAATAATTGCATGTTAAATGATAAAAGTAGGCGTATTTGTTATACTGGGTTGAAATATTTAATATAATTTTTATATTATTTAATATGCAAATAATTATATAATTTGTTTGTATTATACATTTAAATAGATTTTGTAAAAAGTTTTTTTTATTAATATAAGCATATTTTTTTACTTCATTTTATATTTTTTCAGCTAGTTTTATCAAACATTTAATTCAATTAACTAAATTATCAATTTAATGTTAGATTATTTGCTAGTTTTACTTAACAGAATTTTAGCAGATTGAAGGAGATATTATATAATTATGCATTTCTTGTGGAATTTCATGTTCGTGTTAATGTTTTTGTTCTAAAAGGTTTCAATTACTGTGTTAATTTTTTTTTCTTCAAATGGCCAAAATGAACAGATATATGTTTTCTGAGCAATTTAAATTTATTAATCGGAAAGTAGTACTTAATGGTGGATACAGAAATTTTTTTTATGGGATGACAAATTTATAAAATAAATTTATTATAATCTATGGGGTTATGGGTTTGGACCGCCTATGTGGGCTTGATCCAATTTAAAACTCAAATTGGATTATTATCAAAGGAGGAAGTTATTTTTTTTAAAATAATTTCTCCATTAGAAGTTACAGAACGTAACTTTCATCTCTCTCTCTCTGAAATTTTTCTGGTAATTTTCTTCTCTTTCAAGTTCATACTAGAGGATCAAAAGTGTTCGTGCCATGAATTATACTCCGATTCTAGTAACTAGAGTTCCCGAAGTATTGAAAACATGAAATTCACGCTTCAACAAGTAAGTTTCCGCTGCCAATCTCGATTTACATAATCTATAAAATTTTAAATTCAATTTTATTTATAAGAAAAAAGTTAAAAGAAATAAACTACATTCGTTCTTTATGCATTCTTATGTTTTGAAAATGATTTATAATATCGTCATCGCTAATATTTAAATAAATCCATTTCTACGAAAGTAATTAAATATTAAATAGAGTTAGTAGAATAAACTAATAAATAAAATTAATCGCAATACAAATATAAAAATTATAAACTAAAGACTACTAAAATGAATTGAAATAAATCAAAGAAAATAAATATATATGTACTTAATATTTATGATCCTATTGAAATACTAATAAATTAAATATTTGGAGATGCAACTTTACATATTTATATTTTTTATTATTATATATAAAAGAAAAAACAAACATTTGTTGGTGTTTGGCCACCCATTCTAATACTTAGATCCGCCATTGCTAGTACTTAATTTCAAGTAGACAGAAAGCGGTACAAAAGCAAGTGGACAAGTAACAATTTTTCAAAATTTTGATTGTAAGAAAAATAAAACCAGCCATAAGATACAAGGTTGTAGAAAGCTGGAGGTGTATGAAGTGAGTAATAAACATGGAGATGGGAGATGCTATCATTGTGATGCCTCTTGTTTAAAGTAGGATTCCTTCAATTACGTAACAATGGATTACCAGCTAACTATTTCAGCGAATATTAAGCCTTAGCAGCTTAAGTTATTGATATCACTAATGAGTTAGTAGATCACAATTCTCCATCCTTTCCATTTTGTTATATATATAAAAAAATTTCCATAATCCATTAATAAAAAGAACAAAGAACAATTATCATTGCATTAAAATATATCATAAAAGTGCTTATCATGTACTAGGGATCAACTGAAATTTACCACATGATAGTCAAAAGCGCTCACTTGGTATGCTAAAGCGCTCAAACTAGGCAGAAAAAGGGCTTAATGTTTAGTATATCATTAGAAGCCGCCTCCTTTAAATAAGCGGATTTTTCTTAATAGCTAGAATTTGAGCAGGCTAATATGGGTAACAAAGTCTTTTACAATTAGTGTTTTTTTTTTAATAGTTAAAAGTAGGTTGCTCTATTATGGGTAAGTTATACAAATGATATTACAATTATTTAACTCATAATAATTCAGTACTTAAACTATTATTTGTAAAAAAAATCTCTTTAACTTTAATTTTGTAACATAAAAGTACATGTCGTCAAAATTTATTAAACCATTTGACGGAATATTGACATAAACATTCAACATTAGCAACAAAGTTCCACATATAAATGTCACATGTACAAAATAAGTCTTACAAAAAATTTTCACATTTCTCATCATTTTCCTACACTCTCTCACTTTTTCTCAAACCAAATATAATTACACATTTCATTAAATGATGAAAATTTTTTTTGAGATCTATTTTGTATATATGACATTTAAACGTATAAATTTTTACTGATGTGGAAAGTTTACGTCAGTATTCCGTTAAATGGTTTAACAAATTTAGATGGTAAGTACTTTTATATTACAAAATTAAAATTTAAGGAGTTTTCTGTTACAAATAATACTTTAAGTATTGAATTATTACGAGTTAGATAATTGAAGTACTGTTGGTGTAATTCACCTCTCTATTCTTTAATCGTTCATTATAGTTAAAAGTTGACTGTTGTATTTTATTCTTTCAATAGGTAAAAGTTGGTTGTCAGTGGCGGATCCAAGAATTCAATTTTGGGGGGCAAACTTTTATACTTTCATCCTAAATTCAAATTTTTATTCTACTAAATTTGTAACTATGCAATCTAACAAAATTATATATAAATCTACTAAGTATAAAGTTTTTAATATTTGACCTTGAGAATGATATTAGTCATCGACAACCAAAATTGTGATAGAATACTTTTAGCATAATCAACTTCAAAAGTGGCTATCGTGATCCTTCTACCTATATAAGAGAAAAAAAGTTAATTAAATATATGCAGTTTAATTTTATATAATACTACACTTAGACTAAAAAAATAATTAAAAAAATTACTCACATATTTTGATAATTTAGGCTTCTTAAATTGTAACTTTCATTCTTACATATCTCTAAAATCATCAATAATTGAATCTGCATTGAAGCTTTATGCAATTTCATTTTCAATGTATGTGATCATGTAATTCCCCTGATAATCTTCTTCCATCTTATTTCAAATGTTTGTTTTCACAATTTTCATAGCTGAGAATGCACGTTCAGTAGTAGTCGTTGAAATAAGAAGAATCAACACAAGTCAAATCAATCTATCAACAAGTGGATAAATCACTAACTTTTCTATCTTTTTTAATCGTTGATATAATTCAAATATTGTTAACACATTTTGTACTGCAGCGTGTCAATGAATATCAAGCTCAAAATGCTCTAATTGGAATCTCAAATGCAACTTTTCTTGTTCTGAAAAGTCTTTAGGATAAAATTCTCTACAAGCTTGCAAATATCATCAATGTTAAATGATTGTAATCATCTTGAGGATCTAAATCTGAACAAAGCATAAGTAAATTCACCATATCCTCTTTAAATCTTTCATTTAGCTCTTCAATTGAGAATCAATTGTAGCAAAAAATACATAAACTCTAAAGTGATGTTCCATTATAATTGGATCTTTTACATGTTGAGATCAACCTTTGACAAGCAGTGTAAAGAGCACCCATATCAGGAATATCTATTCCATATTTCTCGAAAAAGACTTAACTTTCACCAACAAAAGATCCCATCCATTTTCTCTTAATTTTGGATCAATATTTTTTATTGTAGAAACAGGATGCATTGCATTTACAATATCCTGAGACTTGCGTTGCAAAGCTTGACAAAGCTCATATGTAATTTCCATGATATCAATCATAAGGTGTAAATAAAATACAAACTCAAATGATGTAATTCAATCATAAGCAGCATCTGCATCTCCCCTTTGAACATAGGTGGCTCCATCAAAAATTATATTCTTCAAAATTGAACATGTAGCCTAAAACATGATTCTTAAACTTCGAAGGGAACCTAAATGAGAGCTCCATCTAGTATCTCTAGCTTGTTTTAAGGTGCCTATTTGGTTCAATCCTTCACCTATTTCCATCTCATTATTGGAAAGAAATCTTTCAATTTCAGCAGCCTAACTAGTTCGTTTATAAGAAGAGCCAACAATATTAACAACTGTAGTTAACTTGGTAAAAAATTTATGGATAGGAATAACTTTTCTAGAAGCTACTATCAAAGCCAATTGAAGGTGATGGGTAAAACAATGTATATAATAAGCATAATGACACTTGTTAGAGATAAGAGCTTGTAAACCAGCACACTCTCCTCACATATTACTAGCCGCATCATATATATGGCCAAAAATATCTTTCACATTGAAATTGTATCGAAAAAGGACATTAAATATTTCTTTCTTCAAAGTTACTAAAGTAGTATAAAAAAAATGAACTAACTCAAAAAATTGTTCCTTCACACATCCATCTTTATCCACAAATCTAAAAACAATAGCCAGTTGTTCTTTTTTGGATTCATCTCTTGCTTCATCAATAATGATACAAATTTTTGATTCACCAATCTCATCACGAATAACATTTTTTTTTATCTTATTTGCAAAAACTTGTAATATTTGTTTTTGAATCCTATATGATGAGTAAGATGCATTTTAAGGAGCATTATGCATCCTAGAGCTATCTCTCAAGACTTTTAGCATGTTTTGGAGTCTAGGCTAGGTGCTTTTTTAAGTTGGTGTGCAGTAAATTGCTCTGGTTTGCTTCTTGGATGGGTTGGCCTTTTATATGTTAGTAGGTTTTATGTTTATTAGCTATTGGCTTTCTTTGCTTTAAGTTCAGGCAGAGGAAGTTTTCTAAGTTTAGTTGTTTTAGTATGGGTGTGTGTGGCTCTCTGATCGGTTTGCAAGCTAGAGCTGGTTATCCGTTCTTTTTCACTTGTTTTACAGTTTGTTTTATTCTTTTCTTTTGGTTGCTCTTTTAGCTCCATTCCTCCTTGTTTTGCTGCTCCTTTTGCTTAAGGCAAGGTTGTTGTCTTGCTCTTGCTATTTGTTTAGTTCTAGGGAGAGATTTTTTCATTATCTTAATTTTTGCTAAGGTGGGTTTTTTCCTCTATTTTTTAATAAAATAATATTGCTTATAAAAAAAATCTAACACAACTGAAGCCACATGTTCATTATAAGATGCAAGCAACTTCACCAATTCAAGAAAGTTACCTAGCTTTGTTGAACCCTTGCTCTCATCATGGCCTTATAGACAACATACTTGGAATGTAAGCCATATAATAGCGTTTATTGAAGTATTCAATATCAATCAATTATTGGCAATTTGTTGGGAAGTTTGCTTTTCAATGACATTTGAAATATGTTGTGATTGATTCATTATATCCCAAGATTGCATGATTGCTCTTCTATGTAAATAGTTAGGATCTTTTCCAACATGAGATAAAAATCACAATTTTCTTCGTCATTAACTTTTTTTTCCTTGCTTTAAACCCCTCAATCGTAAATGCTCCTGATCTAAAACGTCTAGATTGTTTGTTGAACAAATAGCAAGGAAGACAAAAAAAATTGTCTTTGCTTTGAAAATATTCTAACCATTCAGGGAACAATTTAAACCAAGAAACTTAAAAACGACGATATGTTTTGCTATCAATAGGATATTATGATATTAAGAATTGACAAGGCCTAACTTTCATATAAGCTCTTCAAATTTCATCTTATTGGTTTATAGGATAGCTTCATATTTCTCGACGTTTTCCAGAATCACGTTCCAAAAAATTTATGTCTACTTCATCTACTATTCGTGGGGCTTTATTTGGAGGTTCATCATTACTCACAAGAGTGTCAATATCTATTAAAGAAGGTTCAATAACTTCAATTTGTACCTTAAAATTTGTTGATTCATGTTTAAACTCTTAAAATACTTTAAAATTTGTTCAAACTCCAAAAAAAAATTCTTGCATTGCACCACAATTGGTCCACAAACAAACATGTTCAAACAAAGTATATACTAAATTTCGTTAAAAAATAAACCACATTTAAGAAGTTAAAAAGATCTTTTTTTTTTCTTTCTATTCTACCATTTTATAATGACAAACCCACACCAAAAAAAATCAAATAATTAATAATAAATCATTTGCATAGACAAAGTGAATAAATTTATATATTTTTAAATGCTTGCACAATAAAGTAATAAACTTAATAAACTTTAATAATAGTATAATACTATATATAAAAGCAAGTTTGAACTTTTTCTTACCAGAAGAAATGGATTCCAAAAGCTTCAACTAAGCATAATTTTCTCTTAACGTCAAAAAAAAACAAAAATGGAGAAAAAAAAAAGCTTCTACTCTTCTAGAGAGAAAAAAAAGTGGAGTTTAGTGATGTGGGTAGAGTACAATGACAAATCTCACCCTAAAACGAGGCATAGATTTCGTATGAGACACTCAAGTAGTCAAGTTTCATTTCTGCTTCTTTTACTGCACATGTCTTTTCGATAACTTAAATATTAAGAATATTAAGATAGTTGGGTCAAAGAATAAAAATTAAACTAGAGGGGCTGACTTAAAGAAAAACAAAAGTTCTAAAATATAATTTTTTTTATAGCCCCCCATATGCCACCATTGTATCCTCTTGTTGATCAATATATAGTCGGTTTTAAAAAAATATGGTCAGTTACCACCATGAGTGAACGACACTCTAACTATTTGATTTGTCACAACTCATTAGTTGAACTATTACGTGTAACAAAAAAAAAATTTAAAACTTTAATTTTCTGATCAAAACTCCTTTTGTGGTATAGAGTTTCCATATTAGTAAAAAAAAATATATACATTTGGAAATTTCGCGTACCCAAAATGGATCCTTTAAAAATTTATTTTTTTGTCATTTTCCTTTTTTCCATTTTTTCTTTTCAACAACCATACACAACCAAACAATAAAATATTGCTTAGACCTTTTTGCTTAAGAATCCAATTCAATAATGCTTTGATTTTAATTCCAAATCAAGAAAAAATTCAAAAATAGAAAAATTTTGTAAATCTCAAAATCCAAAATGTAAAAGTCTTCCTCCACCTTCTTCTTTCTCTCTTTAGATCTCATTTTTAAATTTTTGTCCAATTGAAAGAAGATTACGAGAGATAAAAATAGAAATAGTTGGAATACCGTTTATATAATTCACTCGAGTAACTTCCAAATTTTGCAAACAGATCAGTCACGCTGATCAACAAGCAAAGCAACGCTAGAGAACTTAGAAATTCCCATCACAACAAATTTCCATTTTAGGTGGAAAAATGATATATTTATTATTGGTATGACTCTTCTATTTGGATCCTGAAATTTTGGACAACAAGGTCCATATATATGATATAAATTTCAAGAGGAAATTTTACATTTTTCCGATATTTAATTTTTTTTTTCAAAAATATGTACCAAACTTTTTTTTATCTTTTTTACCACGATGATTTACATTATTACTGTTTTTTCGTAAAATCCGGATCGGACCGGTCAATCGGACCAAAAAACTGTGAACCGGTCATTTGACTGGTCCGGTTAGCCAAATCAGTTTGATTTTAGCTTTGCTGCCTGAAAATGTTAAAATGGCATGAGTATAGCAGGATTCAAACTTGCAACTTCATGAGCAAAGGCTCTAAATTTTGGCCACTGCATCACACATCCGTTTGGAAATTGAATTGCATAAACTAATTATATACTAAATGTTGACTATTCTTATAAATTATTTTAATTTTATCAAAAAAAATTATTTTTACTGAAAAATAAATTCACGAAGTAATTTAAATTGTTTTAAAAATTATAATCTATTTTAATTTCAAAAAACTAAAAAAATATATAAATAAATAAATTATATTATTATATTATTTAATAACTATAACTATGAATATTATTATACAAACATTACTTTGAACATACTATTTTGTACAAAATATGTCTAGTATAAGTAATTTTAACATTATATTGTGAATGAAATAGGAGAAGTATTATATTTTGAAAGTATTTTATTTATCAGTTCGACCTTGATTCAACTCTTATTGAACCTTTAACCTTTGATTCTCTGTCATTTTCAGTTCATTGGTCGGGTCAACTTTAACAACCTTGATTTTTTTTCATCTTTGAACTTCAAAATAATTATTTTATCATCTTGAATTTTGGTAGATTTGAAATTTTAAAAGTTAAAAAAATTTTATTTTGAAAAAAATTTTATTTTCTGAAATTTGATTGATATTTGTTGGTAGTTATGTAAATTTTTCAAATTTCAATTATAAAAATATGAATTCAATGATAAAAGAAAAAATTATTTCTTTTCCCATATAGTTTAACATAATACACTAGTACCTCACTAAAGTTTAAAAAATATACGATTTGCTCCCTATAATTTAACTTGATACACTAATACCCCTGAGATTTGAAAGAATATGATATACTAGTAAAAAAATATTCTCTTTTGCTCATGAGATATAAGTCTAGTAAATTAAAATTGCAGAGAGTACTAATATAATATATCAAAACTTCATGAGATAAATAGTATAGTTTTTAAATCTTAATGGGGTACTAGTATATTGTGTCAAACTACAGAAAGTAAATAATATAATTTTCAAACATCAGAGGGTACTAATGTATTATGTCAAACTACGTAGGACAAATAGTAATTTTTCTATAATAAAGTAATAAAAAAAAAATTCTTTTATGGAGAGTATTTATATTTTAAAAATAATATTTAATCACATTATTACTAATATTAAATACATCATTTTCAATATATATCACTAAATAATCATTCAATCACTTATTTTGTTTCACAAATTACTCTAT
>CATIWF010114081.1:0-16578 GCA_949630135.1 Balakata baccata
TATTTCCATACCCTTTTTCTCAAATTTCCTTTTCCACAAGGTATAAATGCAGAAACTGAAGAGAAATGCCCCTGTAATTGATGCAGAAACACTGGCAATGACTTTAATCAGTGTTGCCTTGTTTCCTTTTTGCTCTGAAATGAACATGATTTAATCGCTCAGTATATCATTATTTAATATATGCAAAACCTGAATTAAGAGGGAGCTGAATCACCATTAAATATATAGTGAAACTTATGTTTCACCAAGTTTTCGACTTTACCTTGCGGTATTGTTGGACTTGAAGCTGCAGTTGGAGCAAGCGGAGGAATAGGAGGCGAAGTTGGGAATGCAGTAATCACAGTTGTATTATAATAAGGATAAATCTCCCGCCGATACCCTGTCTCGTTATAAAATGGATATATTTCATACCGAATATCACAGCTTGGAGACAAAATTCTTCCACCTAGTTTTCCAGAGCAACACTCTAGCAATTGTGAGACAGCTGTTTCAAGACACTGATTGCAATCAGCGCCAGACAAGTCGGGCGTACATTGAGCAAGCGTATATATCTTTATAAACTCAGTAAAATTTGCGTTCTTTACTGCAAACTTGCTAGCTCCTGTTGGAGAAGTTGAGGCTTCCGTTACTGTTCCACTCATCGTTGCCGCCAATAGCTCATTGAAACGTTCTGGGTCTGTGATATTCCGCACATTCCACATGTATAAAGTAGGTGAAATGTCCAATGCGGAATAGATATTCTGGCTTGAATAACGCAGCAAGCACTCATCGTACGATATTAAGGCCATTGTTTGGTTGGGGCAACGTTGGACGATGTCCTTGGTCGCAAAGCTGACACAATCTTTGCAGACGGTAGCGCTGAAGCCGGCATAACAGAAAAAGAGGCCGTGGACATCATCAGGGTCTTTCCCGTTACTAGTGTCATAGAACCCGTTCTGACGGTCTGTATTCGTGGATAAAGAATTTAGGACAGCAACAAGATTGTTATGGTAGGCACTGTTTCTGATGAAAGTGGTTGTGTTCTGGCAAAAATGATAGAGATAAGTGGGCTGTGCTTCTGCGGTAATGGCGAGGCTAAGCAAGAGAAGTACTAAAGGGGATATCTTAAGAGGGATCATCCGGCGGATCAAATACCTGTGCTCAATAAAGCTGGCCTTTGTCCGCAAAATAACGCAAACAAGATCCACAGCACTGTGTAATTTAGTTTTGAGCAGAAGCCCTCTCTGTTTAAGGATTGTGATAAAAAATTTCTCAAAATAAATACATACTGGACTGGGAGATTCCATTCCAAACTAATTAGTCAAATAAAATGATCATCTGCAAAATGCGAGAATTGAACATATTTATTTAAGACGGGGACAGGAGTGAATTAATAAATAACTGTATATTTTATTTTTGATATCTTTTTTGGCCTTTAAGTCTTGCAAACATTCAAAACTTGCCTTAATGAATAATTGTATATTTTATTTCTATAGTTGGAGATAATGGCCAGTCAAATTAATTTGTGGAGATGTACCAAAAAAAAAAAAAAAGTAATAGTTTTTGGAGAAGTGCGGTTTTAGAGATTGGGACCCGCGACGGTGGCTTTAGTGACACAAACAAAGTATTTTATATGATTCTTTAATATAAGCCCCCCATATTAGACTTGGCTGCCTAATAAAATTTCCGTGGGAGCAGTAGTTTTGAAATTTCCATGAAGTATGCTCCTAATATTTATATTCATTTAAATCAATGGATAGTTTGATTAGTATTTTCTGCTATGAGAACAGTAGAAAGTCTCAAATTCGAATTTTTCGTCGTTATCTATTAATAGTAGTGAGAATTTAACATGGCAAGAAAAAAGCTATTGCAATTGTGTAATACACTGCCCATTAAATCTCCCAATAAAATAATATTTATGTTCATTTAACTATTTTGAGTTTCCCCCATCCTGCATAGGGATGTAAACGAGCGAATTTATTCGCGAGCTATTCTAACTTGATTCGTAAAATATTTGAAATTAACTGAATCAAATTCGAGTAGTTAATCGAGTATCACAGTATTCAATTCGTAAGGCTCGCAAATTAATTTAAGTTGGTTTTGAATTGGATCGAGTCAAATATATTATTTTTTTAATTTTTTAATTGATTTAAATATTGTCAAGTTAAGTTCATATAATTCGAATATTTTTTAAATCGAATTTTAAATAATTGAAAAATAATTCGATTGAGTTTAAATTTTGAATTTTGAATTAAATCAAACTCAATTTCACCTCCAGCTCCTATCAAGAACTATCCCTAACTACATTTGTTCTATTTGTGGATAGAATTCTGAATTCTCTCTTCGGCAGAAAACGAAATATAGGACACTTCTTATTTATAAGAAAACAAAAGGAAATTTGAAAAAGACTGCACCCACCTTGGCAAGTCAATGCCTTGCTCCCCTAACGACGCTTGATTCGGTGCTTTTCCCGTCAAGAGTTCGAGTAGTAAATTACCGAAACTGTACACATCGGATTTGAAGATGACTTTACGGGGTTTCGACCACTTCTGGAGCACCGTAGCCGGCCACGCTGCCGGGCAGAGTTGCGGTTCCGAAGAGCGGGTTGAGTCCGAAATCGGAGACGCGGGCGTCGTGATCTGCTAATAGTAGAACATTGGAGGATTTGATGTTGCCGTGGACCACTTTGCCAACCACATGTAGATGAGCAAGTCCACTTGCTGCACTCATTACTATTCTCATTCTGTTGTCCCAGTCTAGTGGTGTCCGCCCTGACCCTCTGCTATCTGCAATTCACAATCAACACCGCTCCATTCAAGCTTTAATCTTTACTACTTTCAACAGAATTCTGTACAGCGGGCAATGCCATTTTAAGAAAAATTGCTACCTGATTATGATTTTAATACCAGACAATCACTTCACTAAATTTAAAACCAACTATGCCAATTATTAAGCCTACCAAATTTAGATTCCATACTACAAAACCACTTAATCCAATAGAATTAAGGAAAGAAAAGCTTAACCCAGAAGTAAAATCAGAGCCAAAATGATGAATGTTGCCTAATTATAATGAAAAGAATATTACCAAAAAAAAAAAACAAAATGAAAAGAAAATAACAGAAATTATGTGTCGGTGGGTTCACTTTTAATTACGAGGTAAGTTTGTGTTTGCAGTGAAAATCGTTAGAGACGTATGTGCGTGATGGCGTAAATATAAAAAAAAAATGCTACACTTATATCCACCTCTGTAAAAGTATTTGTTTTCTCTAGTATGCTCTCAACAGAAATTTTTATTCTATTTCATTTTTGATCCACTTTGACATATGTATAATTTATAAAACCGAATATATAGTATTTTTTTGGTGATATGGCAGCTGATATAATACTATTGACTAAGTTTAACATTTTTTATTACTATATAAGTATTAAAAGCCGCATATACATTTTACAAATTGGACATAGAATAAGATAAACTAAAAAAGTAATTTAGATAGATAAGTGAACTAAAAATTGCTTTCCGAGACTATATAGCAAAAATAAACACCTACAAAGGCTGAGTATAGAAAAATAAACAAAAACAACAGGCAATCTAACATAATAAAATAAAGCACTAATCGCGCGCCAGGCTGCGTATTTTCCACCAACCTATTAACATCTCTAATAACGTAATAAGAGTGTCTGTGCACTATCAGAAATTCTTCCGCACTGGACAATTTGATTACTCAAATCCCAAATGCTCTAAAGCAAAAATAGAATAATAAAATTCCACCCCCAATTGACAGTAAGAGCTGGAGTTAAACCAATTGAAAAACAGATTAATTTTCAATTGAATTATCTAATTAGATTTTGAATGGGAAATTTTTTTTTTTTCAGTAATTGATAGATGGGAGGAAACTCAAAATAGTGGAGGTATGTTTGACATTGAATTTGGAAAAAATATTTTTCAAAAAAAAAATTTTATATTTTAAATTTTTTTGAATTTTAATAATTATTTTTAGATAAAAATGGACAAATAAATTTTTTTCTAATAATAGACTTAAAAAAATAATTTATAAAAAAATTAAAAAAATTAGTTAATTAAATAAATAAATTCAAAACTATTTTTAGGACATTCAATATAATCCCAAATACCCATTAATCGATTATATCAAGAAGAATGACTTTTGAATGTGAAAAAACACTTGGATTTTCTGGAAACTAACCAATCTTTTTGCATCTTGAATTGGAATTCGGGATTTCCACTAATTTATGTCTTACCTCAAGAACTTGTGATTTGCTGCAAAATACCAACTTAAAAAATTGAAAGTATTTTTAATGGTGTTTATGTATTAATTTGAATTATAAATATTTAATATATTATTATGTATAAAATAGTTTTAATGTAAGTATTTTTCACTTTTTATTGAATAAAATAGATTTAGTTCCTTTTATACATCTAAATCTGAATGAGTTTGCACTAAGAACTTCTCTCGTTTCCTGACTCAGAATGATAGAATTCTGAAAATCTTATTATTTTCTTTTATTCCTATCCAACTTTATATAAGAGGTGAGAGTCGGTAACAAGAGAGACTTAGTCCACATTAATTATCCACACCAAATTAATTAATGAAATTTTATTTAAATAAAGAATTGATCAGATTCTTAAATCCTTTTATTTTGTAATATATCTTTATTTCTCAATTAATAAACTCACAACCATAATTAGATATTAAAAATATATAACATTCTCCCACTTGGACTAATTAATTGAAAATCTATTACAAAAAACTTTTGATTCCTGCTCGATTTAATAAAATCATTGGCAAAAAATCATGGCGGAAATCACATTATTCAAGAATATAGCACCTTTCATGGTCACATTTACCAATAACCCTATCAATTATGAGCACAGTGTGATTATGTAGCAAGATTAGTCAACACTCACTTTATGATCAAACTTTTTGTATTGATTTTCTTGTTAGTCAGTGATTTCTTATCTAAATGCAACATAGGTACACATAAGCAATCTTTTATGACTTCAAATGAAATATATATATATATATATATATGTCTTAAAAACTTTATATCGTACGATTCTTTATGTGTCACAAGACATATAACCAAAACTATAAATTTTAATGCCTCAAGCCTTTGCTTAAGACGATACTTATCTTTAAAACTTTAATATATCAAATATGATATACATCACATTATATTTTTCCACGAAAATACAATATCAAATATTTTTCAATGAAAATATACTATCAAATATTTTCCAATGAAAATATATACATACTACATTGATGATCATTAATTTACAAAGTACATCATACCAATGTATAAAGTACAAACCAAAATATATAGAGCAACAAGAAAGCCTCCCACTAATCCAAGATATTAAAAGTTGACTTTAGACCCATACTAATGACATGTATTTGAAAAACATTGGGTCGAATACCTTTGATAAAGGGATCAGCTATCATATCATCTATACCGATATGCTCTATTTCAACGTCACCCTTCTTTACTAGCTCTTTTAATATCAAATATTTGACTTCCATATTGTTAGACCCAGTGATATTCTTGTTATTTTTTACAAACAATATAGCCGGCAAATTATCATAATACAACTTTATGGGCATGTTAATGGAATCAACAATTGATATTTCTACAACGAGATTTCGTAGCCAAATAGCCTGCACAGCTTCACCATAACATGCTACGAACTCAACTTGCATCATGGAAGATGAGATTAAGGACTTTTAACACTTTTCCAAGATACAGCTCCACCAGCTAACATGAAAATGTAGCCTGATGTGGATTTTCTGTCATCAGAACAGCCAGCAAAATCTGAGTCAGTATAACAAACTAACTCAAGATTTTCAACCTTTTTATATGTCAAGATGTAATCCTTGGTCCCTTTAAGGTATCTCAAAACTCTTTTAGCCGCAGTCCATTCTAAGATCAGATTGATATCTACCCAGAATACCAATTGCAAATACAATATCCGGTCTAGTGCACATTTGAGCATACATCAAGCTTCCTACTGCATTAGCATATGACACTTCTTTCATTGATTCTCTCTCAACTTTATTCCTAGGAGACTATGTCAAACTCAATTTATCACCTTTAGCAATTGGCACCTAAGACTTAAAATCTTGCATATTGAATCTTTTCAATATCCGCTTAATGTATGCTTTCTGAGAGAGACCTAAAAGGTTTTGAGATATATCCCTATGGATTTCAATTCCAAGGACAAAAGATGCTTCTCCAAGATCTTTCATATCAAAATATTTAGACAACGACTGCTTAACCTCATGCAGTGTTCCTAAATCATTACTTGTAAACAATATATCAACAACATACAGTATCAGAAAGATATATCTGCTCCCACTGATATTGAGATATATGCATCTATCAACTTTACTCTCGACAAATCCCAAAGAGGTGATTACACTATCAAATTTCAAGTACCATTGTCGTGAGGCTTATTTTAGACCATAAATAGACTTATTAAGTCTACACACTAGATGGTCCATATCATTTACCTAAAAACCTTCAAGTTGTTCCATATAGACCTCTTCATTCAGTTCTCCATTCAAGAATGTGGTTTTAACATCCATATGATGTAGCTTTAGATCAAAATGAACTACTAATGCCATGATTACTCTAAATGAATCCTTCGAGGATACAGGAGAAAAAGTTTCATTATAATCAATTCCTCCTCTCTGAGTAAATCCCTTGGCAACTAATATGGATTTAAACCTCTTTATATTCCCTTTGGAGTCTTTATTGGTCTTATAGACCCATTTACAACCGATAGGTCTATAACCTTAAGATAATTCAATAAGCTCCCATACCCCATTACAATCCATAGATTGCATTTCATCTCTCATTGCATCCCACCACAGATAAGATTGGGAACTAGAAATAACTTCTTCAAAAGATGTAGGATCAGTAATATGACTAATGTCATAATCACTCTCACCTATACAGACCACATAATCAAAAGAAATAGCAGATTTCCGTACCCTGGTTGACCTTCTAAGAAGAACCTGTGCAACTGCTTCCTGTGATGATGAAGCCTCATTTAACTATATAGACTCCTCTAAAATTGGATCAATCACAGGCGTTGGATCCAACACTGTAAGTTGCTTGGGTATAGGAATATGTATAACCTGAGTCTGCTTTTTCTGTCTTATGATCTTAGAGTGATCACCCTCATCAAATACATCAAATTCTAAAAATTTAGCTATTTTGATTCCATAATTCCAGAACCTCTTTCTCTACAATAAAATTTGTAACCCTTAGAATGATTTGGATACCCTATGAAATAGCAATGAGTAGATCTACAATGCAATTTACCCTCAACAGGATTGTAAAGGCGCACATCTGAAGGACAACCTCAAACTTAAAATAATTCAAGCTAGGTTTCCTTCTAGTCCACAATTTAAACGGCATTTTAGCCACAGACTTGCTAGGGACTCTATTGAGGATATATAATGTCGTTTTCATAGCCTCACCCCACAAAAAGTCTGGAAGATTTGACCTTGACATCATGCTCCTTGTCATTTTATTTAATGTGTGATTCACCTTTCAGCCATACCATTCTATTCAGGACTACCTGGCATTGTAAACTGAGCTACTATTCCATAGTCCTCTAAGTATTTGGCGAAAGGACCTTTTACCTGTCTCACAACACTGTATTTGCCATAATACTCACCACCTCAATCAGATCTAACAATTTTGATAACTTTTCCTAGCTATTTCTCAACTTCAGTCTTAAAAATTTTGAATTTATCAAGAGATTCATATTTTTCTTTAATCAATTACAGATATCCATATCGGAAAAAATCATCAATGAATATTATGAAATACTTGTTATTATATATTCTGGGTGAATAAAGTCTGCATATATCTGTATGGATTATCTCTAAGAGATCTGAACTCCAAATAGATCCCTTTTACTTAATCTTGGTCAGTTTGCCCTACAACAATCAACACATGTTTCTAGGTCATTAAAGTCAAAGGCAGACATGATATTTTCCTTGATTAGCTTTTCTACCTTTTCCTTAGAAATGTGGTCAGGCCTTTTATGCCACAACATGGAAGACTTACCCTTTATTAAGGGTCTTTTGGCAATATATTTAACAATATAATATGTAAAATAAATCTCAATTGAATACAAACATACTTTATACAGACCATATGACAAAAAACAACGACTAACTATTTTTGAATTAAAAGTTATATTTACAACCGCATCTTTAAATACAAAAGCATATCCTATTTTGTCTAATTCAAATACTGATATCAAGTTCAGCCTAAAAGATGGTATGTACAAAATATTTTTCAAAAAGAGTTTAAAACCACTGTCTAGATTCAAACAGACACTGCCAATAAAAAGAACTTTCATTGTGTCACTGTTGCCAACTGTGAGCACTGACTCTTTTTTATTTAGTTTCCTCTTGTATATGAATCCCTGCAATGTGAATGCAATATATTTAGTCGCTCCACTATCAAGCCACCAAGAACTGGATGTGGCATCAACCAAATTGGATTCACAAATAACAAGACCAAAAGAGTTACCTATAAGCTCACGGTTTTCTAATCAAGCTTTATATTTCAGATAATCCTACTTTTTATGACTTTTCTTTTTACAAAAGAAATATTTAAGTTCCCTTTTCATAAAAGCTTTACCAGCACCTACAGCATCAGATCGAGTAGACTCTTTATCAAAACTATTAGCATTAAGTTTAGCTTTCTTACCTTTTCTTTTGCCTTTCCACTGAGAACTTGATACAAGAAGCGCGATATTAATCTGATCCACCTTTAGTTTCTCTTCCTCAACAACACATATGGCAATGAAAGCATTAACTGTCCATGGATCCTCTCTTGAGTTATATGCAGTAATAAGCATCCCAAACTCTGGTGATAGCGTATTGAGAGCTTTATGCACGATACAAGCATCAAGAAGAATTATGTCAAGGTTCTATAGCTTATTCTGTATGTGGACCATAGTGAAAATATATTTCCTAACACCTCCTATTCCGTTATACTTCATGGAGTATAGCTGCTTCATTAGGGTACCAATTCCAGCATTGATAGATACCTTTATAACGCTGAGAAACTGCAGTAAAAAACTCTTTTGCTATATGAGTCTCTAGCAAACCGCTCAACAGGTGCTCTGAAATTGACATTTTCATGGTCAAATAATACAAGCGGTTCATTTTGTACCATATTGAATGCGACTCTTTATCAACCCCTGAACTCTTAACAGTCAGGTCAGCTGACTTAGCAGTTGTCATGACAATATCAATATCCGCCAACTCCATAGCTAATTCCACGTCTCGCTTCCACGATTTATAATTAAAGTCAGTCAGTATTTCAATAATCATTGTATTATTATTAATTGAGAAGGTGACTGAAAAAATCAACAATGTAGCACTTTAATACAAGACAATAATAATACTCAAAGCCATAAAAGAGTATAAATCCAAGAATTTCAATGCATCATTATATAAACATCTTTGGGCAGAATATATAACATGTAATAGAAAATTCTTAATATAAGCACGATCTGAGAATTTACCAAATACTTACAAATTTACTACCTTTGGGTGTATAAACCACTTATACCAACTCATTCTCAATCATATGTTTTATATTTCACATCTCTAAATTTAATTTATAATAAACACTTTTTTGACTGAATAATTATAAATTAAATTTGTGATATCCCTAAAATATATAAAACCGAATATTTCTTAAAATATCAACTAAAAAGGCCGTTTTGGCTACAATATTTCAACTGATTTTAAAAGAAATTTTTATACCAAGATACACCTTATTTATTGTCTTGAAATAACTTAATAACATAATTTTCATTTCTTATAGATGTGGGGCTAAATGTCCTGAAACATTATGTTCACAATAATTTAATCAGTTACATTGTTAATTTTAATTGAGCAAAATTAATTTTTAGATGTAACAATTTTATGCCAACGCATAAATTAAATATCATGAGATAAAAAATAATTTATCTCTTAAAATGTCACAATTTTTCTCAAATATGGCTTTTAAAAATTAATTTAAAATTTTTTAAATTAATTAAGGTTAAAACCAGGCGAAAAAAGGCCCCCAAGAGTGAAAAATAACAATATAAGAACTTAATTGAAAAATTTAGAGACTGTAAGGGTAAAAACAGAAGGAAGCGGAAAATGGGTGCAGCGCGTGTGTGTGGCACACGCGCCTGACACAACAAGCGCATCTGGACAGATGTGCCCACGCGTGCATCTACACCCGCCAGACTGACCCCTTCCATCGCTCGGCACACGCGCCTGCCTCATCATTCTCTCCCGAACCCATTTTCTACAATTTTTCTGTAAAATTTTCTCAAAATTCATCGCCAAATCCTATTTTCACTCCAAAACTCAATTAAACTCAAATTTTTCTTATTAACTCAATGAAAAAAATGTGAAAATGACTCTACAAATATGTAATTTGGCTCTGATACCACTAGATGAAATATTAAAATAGTCAAAATCAGTCACAGGATCTAATACATGCAATTTAGAGCATAAAATAAGTTCAATCGAGATAGAGGACATAGAAAATAACCTGATTTCGCATAAACGATCTGAATAAGTTTGCACTAAAAATTTCTTTCATTTCCTGACTCAGAATGATGGAATTCTGAAAAACTTATTATTTTTCTTTATCCCTATTCAACTTTATATAAAAGGTAAGAGTCAGTAACAAAAAAAACTTAGCTCATATAATATAATAATCATAGGCCGTCATTCACACCTATATTATTATTTGGCTCATATTAAGTATCTACATTAAATTAATTAACGAAGTCTTAACTAAATAAAGAATTCATCAGATTCTTAAAAGTCATTTATTTTGTAATATATCTATATTTCTCAATTAATAAGTTCACAATCATAATTAGATATTAAATATATTTAACAAACACAACCAGGACGGGTTTAAAACTCTTGCATATAATTGATAGAAAAACTTAGAATTAAATCATTTGAACTCATTATTTGAACTATTTTGATAAAACACAAATATAAGAGATTATGTTAAATAAATATAATTGGTCTTTATTATTTATTATAAAATTATTACGTTGAGGATATAATTTAGAAAATAAAGGCAAATGAATTTTAGTTATGAATTTATTTTAAACTTAATTAACTGAAATTCAATTTAATTATAGCATTCTAAATATGAAATTTCATTTTGTATTTTAAATTACACCATGCCTAACAGACTTTAACCCAAATCGTTAAGCATAAACATAGGCTGAAGATATTGGTTGTCTTCTGCTAGTTCTAGTCACTTTTAGAATGGCAATCTCCTCCAAGCTAATCTTCCATCTTCGTCCAGTGAAGCCATTGATCCCTCATGTTCGCGCTGTATATTCACAATATGGCCCTCTATGTCACTATTGCTCGATGTCAGTTACTCAAATTGGTAAGTTTGTATTGTAAAATGAATGCATACATTTGCTAATCATGTACTCAAATTGGTGTATTTGTGTTGTGTACTCAAATTGGCCTATTGAGCTTCCTTATGACCCAAAAAAATTGGTATATTTGTGTTGTGAAATGAATCCATACAAATGCTAATCGTGTTCTCAAGGCACTCATTGTCATGTAGAGTACATGTTTGTTAAAATGCCTCTGAGACTATTAGATATTAACTAGCGGTTGCTGTGCGTGATTTAAAAGACTAGTGGATGGTGGTGGAACTAATCAGCAAGGATTCTTCAAATGGCGCAATGGGGGTGGAACTATACACGAATCAGCTAGCGTCGACCCAACTGCTCTCATCGAAATCGGTGCCATAATTCATCTCAAAGCTGTCGTGGGTGCGAATGTTCATGTTGGATCAGGAACTGTCATAGGACCTGGTTGTACTTTAGGGCAATCTACAAGGATAGGGTACATTATCTTCTACATTTGGATGCAATCATAGCAATGCTTATTTTACAATTATAAGTAAACTCTATATTTTATGCAGGTATAATGTCTGCCTCAGCAATTGCACAGTAGGTGATTCATGTATAGTCCACAATGGAGTGTGCATTGGTCAAGATGGTAAGGCTGAATTTTTTTTATTTTTTTATTTTTTTGTCTTGTTTCTGTGATCAACTAACAAAAAGATAAGCACCCGTTTGAAAATGTTGATGACTTTGCATGTAACGTTGTTTGTTTGTCAACTTCTACTGTCACTGCTTTTAAAGAAACTCCTGAACTTTTCCGTTTTCTTTTTTTCTTTTTTAATTCATGAAATATGTTTGGCTTATTAATTATCTGCTTATTCCTTCCTTTTTCAATCTCTATTCTACTATATTTCCCGAATATCCCAATATGGCTGTGTGCAGGATTTGGGTTTTATGTTAACGAGCAGAGAAGCATGATTAAGAAGCCTCAAGTGAGTGATATTTTCAGTTTTCAAGGCACATTCAATTAAATTAATCCTTGCCCTTTCTTCCTCAAACGGAAGCAACTATTTAGAAAGAAGGGTTTGTATACTTTGTCATACACTCAAGTCAAGGGTGTACGGGTTGCAAAATAGCCCCATTAAAACTCAAATCAAATTCTTCTATACTGCATCATTTATTTATTTTTATTTCATGAGTTTCTTTCAGTTAAAATTTCTTAAAGAAACATTATTTTTCCTTTTCCTTGTCCCAGTTACAGATGTTAAATCAGTGTTCTAGATATCTAATTTGATACTGTATCTTGGCTGATATATTTATGTCATTTATGCAGCTACTCAATGCCAGGATAGGGAACCACGTAGAGATTGGAGCAAATACATGTATTGATAGAGGCAGGTAAGGTGTGTCTAGGTTTGAATATCTTCAACTTATCAGTCATATTTGTATGCTAGACAGTTCATTATCTTGCGCGCGTTCCCATGTGGAGCACTAAATATGTTTCCTATCTGTTAATTCAGTTGGCGAGACACAGTTATTGGTGATCATTCAAAGATAGACAATTTAGTCCAAGTGAGTGTTTGTTCTTTGCATAATTGTCTCGATTGTCAACTTATTTTGTGATATATAACTATTAACTACCTTTCTGCCTGGATTTGCAGATTGGTCATAATGTAGTTATTGGTAAAAGTTGCATGCTTTGTGGACAAGTTGGGATTGCTGGTTCTGTAACGTATGTTCTTTCTAAGTCATACTTCTGTCATTTTATTCCTTTTGGAGTCCTCTTGATTTGCTATATTCTATTTTTAATTTCATTTTATAGACTTTGTACAAGTAATGCAAATTTACATCTTTTTCTCTTATGTAGTATAGGAGACTATGTTACTTTTGGGGGAAGGGTAGCAGTTCGTGATCACGTCTCAATCGCATCAAAGGTATTTATTTGATTATTTGATTGCAAGCAAAAAACAATCAGTCTATTGACTTTTTTTTTTTTTTATTGATTCTGAATTTTTTTTTGTTCAACTGACATGCGTCCAACTAAGGAAATTGTTTTCACCCTTTTTGAGCTACCATAAGCGCTGTATTATATGTCATTAGTTATTTGATTTGATAAACTACAGGTGCAGCTGGCTGCTAATAGCTGCGTGACCAAGGATATAAAAGAGCCTGGAGATTATGGTGGCTTTCCTGCTGTAAGATTCTAATTTTCATGTTCTTTCTTTTTCTGATTGTTAATGTTCGCTGCTGAAAAAACAGGAATGGATCAGCCATATTTCTCATATGCATTCTTAGTCAACATACATCAATTTATATGTCACTCTTGTGTCATTGGGTTATTTGGCAGGTTCCAATTCGTGAATGGCGAAGACAACTTGCTACTTGCTGCCGGATATCAAAGAAGTCTATTCAATAGAGTTGTTGGAGACTCTTGTAGTTGGTCATTGTACACTTAACTAAGTTTTCCATAACTAAGTTTTCCAACTTTCCAATTTCAAGGCTCAAAAGGCAGAGGAGGCAAATAATTTGTTTAAGGCACAGCTTTTGTAGAACATATTATTGTGACGTCATTGTTCTCTTGCAGATATGTTGTAGGACTTTGACAAGAACAAAAATGTTATTACTGATGGTGCTCGCAAAATGCTCAAATTAGACAGTACATGTATTTTATTTATTATTTGCTTGTCCTTTTTATTTTCATTTTTTTCCTCAAATCAGCAGACTATTTTGGATTTGCGCTGGGTAAATCACTATATTTCTAGTTTTAATAAAGCTGAAATGAGATGAAATGGTATTAGAGATGGCATCAGGTGGGTATCCGTGAAAAATGCCGAATCCGACTCTGATTATATATATATTTACCCGTACATGTCTCAAATCCGATTAGTATTACCTGTTTAATTATCCGAACTATTTTAATTATCCGTTTATCATTAAAAAATTTAAAATAAAATATAATTTAAATTAAATAATTAAAAATTAATAAAAATATATAAACAATCTATTATAAATTAGTACAAAATCAAATAAAACAAACAATATAAAAATTCAACACATTTAAATTAAAATAATTCATCAAATCGTATAAAAATAACATTAAAACAATAAAATTTAAATATTCTACATTATAATAGAAAAATTATATTTCAAATTTTCAACTTTCATTACATTTTTAATTCAACAAAAAAAATAATTAATTATATATTTACATTCAATAAATTACAATAAAATAAATCTTATATAAATATATAATCGGATAGCAGGTACCCGAAAATTCATACATGTACCCGTATCAAAACTCTAATAAGATTAATCATTAGAATTTAAACGGGTTCGGATTGAATGGATATCCATGAAACTCGAACCCGCTGTCATCCCTAAATGGTATAAATCTCTTCTCACTTAACTTGAGGTCTCAAGTTCCAATCTTAAGTATGTAGGACAATCACTTAATAGCCAAAATAACTAACCTTTAATCCACATTAGAAAAGCAAATTGCTAGGAGAAAGAATTTAGAATGCTAAATATATTTAATGGTATATTCAAATCAACACATTCCAAAGATGTTATTTGGTCCGAAAACAGAAGAACTTGTCGTTCTGAATTGGACCTATGATGTTATAACCATAATTATACTTTATAAAAACAAAATAATTAAGATTATGAGAGTTAACTGCTTAAAGAAATTGATTTAGTAGCCCTTAATTTCCATTTCTTGGAGGGACTGCGTAGTTTAATCTTCTTCTTCTTACCTGATATTTTCCCATCTGGACCAACTGGAATACTGGCTTGCAACTTCACCACATGATGCTTACTCTTAATACCCCAAGTGTTGTATTGAATCTTAGTTGATAAATCAACCTTCAAATCAGCCTTTCCTTTCGAAATCGCATCGCCAAGAGCTTTTTCTACCTTCTGATCACTACCATCCACATGGTTAGACTTCTGAGTGCTTTTATCCTTCCCTTGATGGAAAGCAGGAATTCTGTTCTTTCCCACTGTGTCCTGCCCAAAATAGAATATCAACAAAACGTCGGCGTAGTAGAGACTTGAGTCCTTGCTTGGATTGCTGATTTCAAGTGTGTAGCTGAGTGCGGCATCCTCGTCATCACCTGCAGAAGAATTCTGGCTAGTTATAGTTGGAACAGAGAATTCCACAATGGTGAAACTGGGACTTTTAGGACGTAAACTTAGCCATAAACAAAGAGCAAGTAAGCCTAAGAGACCAATAACTTGAATCAACCATAAATAGAAGTTCTTGGCTTCACACATTGACAATAATATTTACTATCTTTGTTAAGATATTCATACAGATCTTCTCCCTCTCTCTCTCTCTCGAAGTACTTACCAATCATGCATATACATTTTCGCATGGAATAAGGATTTTCAGGTAGGCATTATTGCTTTGAGTGCGAAGAAAGGCAAGAAGCTTTGAGCTTTCTGCAGAAGAAATTGGAATGAATATGGGAATTAGATCGTCAGAAAGTATCAATGGCAATGAGATATATGCTTTGCTTCATTTGAATGCAAGAATAAAGTATGCTTGTGGGCATGTCATTGGCTCGATATATCCACCATTTTGGACGAATTTGTCGATATTTATAACGAAGAAAGCTGTATAGAATCATATTTATGGTTCAAACCGAAGGGAAAGAAATTAAAGGAGTGAAAATCATCAAATAATTAATAACCTTTTTTAAAGGAGTGATAATATGCTGAATCTGAACTATATAATGGATATAATAGACCATCGGATCGACCTAAAGTCAGAGCTACAAATCGGCAATATAACTCTTCCCATTTATTAAGTTCAAGCTTTATTGCTCAACTCTAGCTTTGTTAATTATGTGTTAGCTATTAAGGACTCATTAGTTATTTCATTTGGAAAAAGTGTTTTAAAAAAAAAAATTCTACTTTTAACCTTTTTTTTTTTTTTTAGTTTTAAAAACTGATTTTTGATAGAATCATGTAAATATATGTTTTTTCCAAGAAACATGTAAATATATATTTTTTCCAGAAGCATATTTAAAAAAACGATTTATAAAAAATTTAAAAAATCAGTGAATCAAATCAAAAAATTTATAACATACTTTCTCGGAATATTCAATAACAATCTCAAATACCTCCTAATTATAGCTTAATTTTGTTTTTCTTAATTAGAA